>JABFEA020000048.1:7836886-7855867 GCA_019775915.2 Cyphomyrus plagiostoma
GTTTTAAAAGACACTGTATACCTGCTAGCAAGCAATTTCCCAAATGCCATTAGCCTACTTTATCGGATCTATTTATCAGATTTAATTAATTTATCGGAGAAATAAAAATGACGTAATTTTACCTCATATCGGCCGATAGTTTATCAGTCCGATACATATCGTGCATCCCTAGTCCTCTGTGCTTTTCTCGCCATTTTCGTTTGTGATTACCGGAAAGCTAAAATGTTGCCACACTGCTGATTTATGATCGGGGGCGGTACGTCCATCCATCCATTTTCTGAAACCGCTTAATCCAAGCTGGGGTCGTGGGGGGGACTGAAGCCTATCCCAGGAACAATGGGTGCAGGTGGGAACCAACCCCAGGCAGTCGTCAACATACTGCACACACTCACACAACTACAGGGCCAATTTAGACTCACCAATCAACCTATCCTGCACGCTTCTGGACCGTGGGAGGAACCAGAGCCCCGAGTGAAAACGAAGACAGCGTGCAAACTCCACACAGAAAGGACCCAGGACCAAAACCAAGACCTTCTTGCTGTGAAGCAGCAGCGCTAACCACTGCGCCACTGCGCCGCCCGGCCGTGCATCCTCAATTTCAAAATTGCTCGCTATCTCGCGTTTGGTCAAAACCAAAAGCAGTCCAAGTACAACGTCAATATGAATATGCAGTGACATCTGACGTCGAACTGACGTCATGAAATCAAATGTAATATTACACTAGTTTTTCTGTTAAAGTACTATGAAGTAGCAATATATTTTCCACATCAGCCGGTTTACATCGATTTTTAACTGATTCGCAATTCATTGTTACATGCCTAGTGAACAGTTCCAGGTCTGCACCCATGCAATGCATCTCTAAAGCTAGGAAATAATCAGACAAATAATTCAGTTGTCATGCTGAAAAGATCAAGTGTCAGGCTGCCCATCTCTGTAGTTATCACCACATGGCACTGCTTCAATTTTGCTAAAATGTGTCAGAAAAAGATCTATAAAATACTTTTAGAGTTCCAGTCTTCATATGACAAAGTGCCTTCTACAGCTTCCCTTTCCTTCTTCACTGTGACACAATGCTGCTGCTGCTGCATTTTCTGGGCAACTCACGCGAAAATGAAACCAGGTGTAAATCTTCATCTGTATAATGTTTTTGTGAAGCAGCAATATGATCAATCAAATACTTCGACGTATCACATTTATATGTTCAAACATCTGCTTTCACTAATACCTTTGCTGCCGCCAAGTTCGTTTCAATTTTGGTGTGATCTTTTTCAATTTAATCTCATCATATAGACAGCGTTTTCGAAAAGACTGAAAAAGATCTGTTAAATACCTTTGGAGTTAACACGCTAACCAGGAAGTGCGTGTGGTGGTGAACTGGTCCCAAAAACACATATCTCCGATCCGGGGAATACAATAACTTTTTTTTTAAGCAGTATTAGTATTTTCTTTCCAGCTGATTGATTTTCCCACCTACCGTATGCCTTTTTAGAGGCTCAAAAATCAGCATTTTGAAAGAACTTATCTGGCCAGGTAGCTGAAATAGTTACAGATCATAAGAAATTATTGTTTTTCTGATCTTATTTTTCATTTGAGCTCTGGATGGTATGTGTGATTCACAGGCCAAATTTCATCAAAAATGGTGAAAACTGTTCTGGAAATTTGTTGAACTGTACTGGAACCTTAACCTATCCGGGGTCTCTGGAGGTTACCTCTGGGTTACTCGCTTCCCCACCCTTCCAGGGAGTATGGATGTGGGTCACCCCTCGGTTCACTCACCCACCAGGGCAAAGTTGCTCTCTAGCAGCTCTCGGTGCGAGTTGAACCAAGCCTGCGCCAGGCGGTGGTTCTTGTTCTTGCCGATGATGTAGTTCATGATGTAAGCAAGCAGCCCAGTCACCATGAGGATCTCCATGTAGTAGCTCTCCCAGCTGTTCTGCAGGTGGGCTGGGACCTGGGCGACAGTGGCACAAAGCAAAAAACATGCCTTTATTTTGTAGTTATTATGCAGATTAAAAAGCCAGCTTCAGTATTCTCTGAGCAATAGTGAATCGCGTTTTTTGGGAACATCTCTCTGCCTCTCTCACACCTAATCACCTTGCTGAAGACGAGTATTCAGAATGCAAGTTGGTCAACATTGTGCATGGACCAAAACACGCCAGAGCAAGGAACTGACAGTAATGCACTTCCATTGTGTGACTTGACCATAAACCATAATACGTAGGATTCCCTCATATCAGCTTTCCTAAATGATACACAACTTATGGCCTTACAACCCGAAATCAATATTCCGAAAGGGACAAAGGCGGGAAGGTCCATAAATAGGAAAAAATAACAAAATAAGACAAGGAAGGGTTATGACATGTGAGCGGCATACGGTTAAGATGTTGATAGGGTCCTTGGAAGAGGGGCTGGTTTTCTCGAAGCCCTCAAACTCCTCTGTGTCGTACTTAATATCTTCATCCTACGGAAGGAGCAAAGAGAGAACAGTCAGCCTTGGCTTGACATGGCTCTCGCTTCCAAAATGCGTGAGACAAAACAAACACGAAACACACGCATCCCCGACTCCAAAACCAAAGCGTTTCCTCCAGTTTTCTTTTCAGATGCTAGTTTTACAAAAACAAGGCACATGTAAGAGTTTCAGGCTGATGCCAGGAAAGTGCCACCGACTTGATGTGGCATTTCATTGAGAAATATTCCGGTATGACTCTAAGGCAAATTAAAGAGCCAGACCTGTCTGTCTCCCCAGTCTATGCCAAAAACAAACATCAAAAAGCTGAACAGAACCTTCTGCCAGCCCAGAGGCACACTGTGTTAAAACAGCTGTGTTTTTTTTTTTAAAAGGCAATAATAGTTGTGGTTACTAGCTTACTAGCTTGACCACCTGATGGCTGATGCACACCAGCTCGGACCCCATTATCTCACCGGCGTTTCAGCGTCCTCAAAGTCATCATGGGCGTCCTCCAGCTCCACCACAGCCTCGTCGTCCTCCTCGTCACCAACAGGAGCTGTGGGCCGGGGACTTGGGGTCGAGTCCTCCTCCTCCTCCTCTTCCTCCTCCAGCGCCCGGTCCTCACTCATATCCTCAAACTCAGCGAAGTCATTGTCATCAAACTCGGCCAGGTCCTCACCATCGTCAAAATCATCATAGCGGGTGCAGCTGGCAGGCACCCCCAGAAGCAGCAGCAGGGTCGAGAGGATGAGAACGAGTCGCATGACCAAATCTGGGGCAGAGGACAAACATATGCATGGATTTTTAAATAACAGCTGTAAGAGCATTTTTTAAACAGTGTAGAGAATCTGTATTCAAAGTGACAAAGTGTCACAGAAACAAAGATCTGCTGTCTTTGTCATATTTAGCTAATTAACGACTAGCTTATTAACGACTGTACTTTATATCGCATATATGGTATTTTGACGGTTTTTCCAAAAGGTACACTATTCTGACTAATTTTGTCCCCGAGATTTCAAAATACCACGGTACACTGTATTGTCGTCAAAGCCTAGCAACAACTTTTAAACTGTTCATAAACTTTTACCCATATCACTACAGTGTTTGTGTCTGCTGCAATATATCGAACCTCCGCTGATGTCGTGGATATCATTGCTGTACACATGAGCCAACTGCTCCCATCTACATCCACAGACGAACCCAGTTAACAGGAAACACTCCCAGGACTTTAGTTAATGTAATGTTTGCAAGAACGTTCTTACCGTGATGTAACAACTTCAGCAAAAAAGCAAGGAAAATATATACCTCATTGTTAAGCTCCTTGGTGTTGTGACATTCTTTTAACATAATTAATGTTGAAAAATATTGTTTTACAATGCAATATAGCATTTTTCTAAAAGACATACACTGTATACGCTTGGACAGCGAGTAACACTGCTGCTTTTCGGTGTGTAAAGCAGCAGTGTTACTCGCTGTCCAACCATGTCCTTCGTTTGCTTTTATATTATTAGTCTTAATGGTTGTAATTGAGGGACAACGTTAAGAGAAGATCAGGAGAACTGGATTCTTTGGTTCCATAACTAAATTGTAACAGTCGGTAAATGTTTCTAGAATGAAAAATTGTTAGGTGGGGAAGGTAGTATGCAAAAGAGCTGTCTCTTCAAGAAGTATTTCACCTTTGACAGGCTAGACATGATTAATCAAACAGAACTGTACACTTCATTCTTTCTGTTACTTCAGGTTACAGTATCTGTTGTGCCAATGTGATGCAATACGACGCAACAGTACTGGACCCATCACAGTTCTATTTCGAACTATTGTGCGGTTTCAAGCTGCCGATAAACCGAAGGAGCGTAAGAGGGGTAATGGGTAAGAGGGCATCCTGTTGTTTTTTTAATAACTCCTATCCCTCTAATCTGCCCTCAAAGGTCATTTGAGCCTGCGCATGCGCATAAGCGAACAGGCATGTATTAACGAAATACTAACAGCGTTTAACGGTACCTTAAATCGTGCGTGCACCACTACTCTGTTACGGTCGTATAAAATATGTTGGTGTGTACTTTAATCGAACACAAAGCGATCCAGTGCTAGACAACGTCAATGGACAGTCAAACCATCGATTTATAGACAATTTCTGCGGAAATAAATAAAAGGGGAAACGACGATTTTTGACATGCAGATTTGTCGGAGTCGATTACTGATAAACACCGCAGATACAAAAAGCGTATGGACATTTAACTGGTCGACGGTGGCTCAGTGCCATCTAACGTGAACATGGCGATGGACAACATCACATTCAATCATCAATGTAAAGAATCCGATTTCATAATTTCCTACCCGGTGTGGTCTGTAATAGTAAAGTAAGTCCTAGGTCGATAACAGGCGTAAGCGGGGTGTTTCGTTACCGGTTTAAGAACGAAGAGAATTAGATTAGCTGGCTAACTAGTACAGCTAATGTTACAATCTATTCTGTTTTACAATCACACGGTTATGGACTACAACTCGAGTTTCCGCAGCCTAAAACGAGTATTTCCTACATGCCTTTCATACCTACTTCAAGTAGATGACCCAGCCAGTACCCGTAACGTGCCTAACCAGTTAACGTGATGACTAGTACAAATCTTGGCAGCTGCGTGGTTTGCAGATTGTCGTGCGTTCGTACGTGCATACGGCTTTGCGTACGTCGGTGCGTACATACGTACGACGCTTGCATATAGTCTCTGAGAAATACGTCTTAAATTTTTCATACATAACATATTATTGTGTGTTCTTATCATTCATTTGGGCTCGCTGAACATGAAGCCTTTACGCAGTGCACTAAAACAGTATGTTATCCATAAGTGTCACATGAGTTTTTGGATACTTTCTCTAACACTTTACAAAACTAATCAAAATAGTTATCAAAATCTGTTTCCCAAATAATCGCCTAAATAATGAAGGTTAAAAGAACCGATCACATTAATCATATACATAAGGGGAGTGTTTTCTGCCACGGGTGATAAAATTGTATTGAATAATAAAGGCTAAACCACAGGAATATGTTTGCAAAAACGGCGATCCTTCGTTAAAAAGTGTCCAGTTTTCTTAGAAAAATACGTCTTTCCACTTGAATTCTGAACACAGCAAGCGCTGGATCACGCCGCGGTAATAAATGCAACATATCGAAAATAAAGCTCGTAAAACCAGAAATCCGAAGGACAGTGCCTAAAATAACCACGCCGTTTGACGTAGCATGTAACTTATCCTCCATGTGTTTAAAGCCAAATATGCACAGTCGAAAGCTTAGATCCAGAGATATCTCCGTCCCACCGTGTGCTGCAGAATCGGTTGGACCAAGCGACATTGACTGCGCGTGTCACATATTAGGAGACTGTCCATCATACTGAGTGACAGTTCCAGCGTCCAATGAGGGTGCGGCAGCCCCGGGCCCCAGCTCTCCCCAGCGAATGGCGTCTCACTATGTCGCAGACATATGCGACAGGCTTTTGTCTGCTGTGCACTGCCGTGTCTAATTTGCTGTCAGACGTGCTGAAAATACAAAAGGACATTCGCTTCTTTTGCAGGTTTAGTGCGATAAGTGGATCATAAATAAAATTTTAAGGGTTGCGTTTGACTACAGGCGGAAGATCGTGCGCCTTGGAGGAAAAACAGGCCGAAGTCTCCGCCCCGCCGGCCACGCTTCGCCAGCAGCGCGCCCGGAGGGCCCAGGCGGCCGATCGCACCAATCGTTCGCTTTCCGGGCAACTGTCCGTCAGTGGCATGCCTCCGCTTATCGGCTGTTAGCCCGGACGTTTGCTGCCGTTTCTGGATCTGTTTGCGCTGGTCCTGTCCAGTTCGGCGCCGTTTCTTTGTTCACAGCAACGACGTTTTTTCGGACAGTCTGTAATCAGCGGCCTTGGCCGTAAGAGCCTAGCAAGAACCATAATCCGCATCCAGACCATCTCTCTGGCCACTTAAAAGTCGCCGATCGCCGCGGCCATGTCGCTCCACGGCAAGCGAAAGGAAATCTACAAGTACGAGGCGCCATGGACTGTGTACGCCATGAACTGGAGCGTCCGGCCGGACAAGCGCTTTCGTCTGGCGCTGGGCAGCTTCGTGGAGGAGTACAACAATAAGGTAAGCCCATGTAGCAATAATAATAATTATTATTATAATTATTATTATTTCTTTTGTTTGGCCGTTTAAGGTAAAATAAATGCTCACTGGATTGTATATTCGCTGGTCATCGGCTCTTCTAAATGATATGGATGCAGTACAAGTCTTTGTTCCATAGGCATTTGGGATACCGTCCCAGAAATGCAAAGAAACATTAATTGGCGTATTTTGAAGCGCCTCCGAGTCCCATTTTAATTAAGTTCTCTTAATAGGATCTCGGTATAAATTTGTGTAGAGACTAATCAAATGGTGCTGCGAAACCAGGTCAAGCTTCTTTCCTTCTAACCTATGGGAGTCCGGTTAGAGATACAGAAAATTTGTGTCAACGTGTGTTAAACTGTATAAAAATCAGTTTGTTGGATTGCAAACCTATCCTGACGATTTCAGGTTGACCCTGCTTACCTGTGTGGTTTTAGGTGCAGCTTGTGGGTTTGGAAGAGGAGAGCTCTGAGTTTGTATGCAGGAACACCTTTGATCACCCTTACCCCACCACAAAGATAATGTGGATCCCTGACACCAAGGGGGTATACCCCGACCTGCTAGCTACCAGTGGCGACTACCTGCGTATCTGGAGGGTGAGGGTTTGACTTGGCACATTTGAATTTTGGTGCTGCTGTGTTTTCGATAGATTCCATAGGTACTGAGTGTGCCTCCTTGTGTCAGGTCGGTGACACAGAGACCCGATTGGAGTGTCTTCTCAATAACAACAAGAACTCGGACTTCTGTGCCCCGCTAACCTCTTTTGACTGGAATGAGGTGGATCCCAACTTGCTGGGTGAGTGTGTGACACTGCACCTTAGAGGTCAGTCCATGCCGGCACTGTGTTTTTGGGTTTCACACACCCCTTTTCCGTTTTGATCCTGTAGGTACGTCTAGCATAGACACCACCTGCACCATCTGGGGCCTGGAGACGGGCCAAGTCCTGGGCCGGGTGAACCTGGTCTCTGGCCATGTGAAGACTCAGCTAATTGCCCATGATAAGGAGGTGTGTCCCAGGGGGAGGTGTGGGGGTCTCTGACCCAGTGCGCTAAGGTTCTGGTTTAAGGCTCATGAGCTGATGTAGCGTCTCTGTGCAGGTGTACGACATTGCTTTCAGCCGCGCTGGTGGTGGCCGGGACATGTTTGCATCAGTGGGGGCAGATGGCTCCGTGCGCATGTTTGACCTCCGTCACCTTGAGCACAGCACCATCATCTATGAGGACCCGCAGCACCACCCCCTGCTGCGCCTCTGTTGGAACAAGCAGGACCCCAACTACCTAGCCACCATGGCCATGGATGGCATGGAGGTTGGTCCCCCCCACTCATCATAAGCTTCCGGGTCTCAGTATCTCTGTCTGCCCCTGCCCACCCACTGGTGTCTGCTTCCACATTTCAGGTGGTGATCTTGGACGTGCGGGTGCCTTGTACGCCAGTCGCCAGGCTCAACAACCACCGGGCGTGTGTCAATGGCATCGCGTGGGCGCCGCATTCTTCCTGCCATATCTGCACAGCCGGTGAGGCACATCTGCGTGACCCTACACCCCAAACCTGCCCCCTTCGTGTCATTGCCGCATGGCAATCTAGCCTTTTGGTAGAATTGGGCATGACAGTTCTGGCAAAAAGGGCTTTGCTGTTGAGGTGTTTATTAATAATTATGTCCGTGTGTCTCACCAGCGGATGATCACCAGGCCCTTATCTGGGACATCCAGCAAATGCCCCGGGCCATCGAAGACCCCATCCTAGCCTACACTGCTGAGGGGGAGATCAACAATGTCCAGTGGGCTTCCACACAGCCGGACTGGATCGCCATCTGTTACAACAACTGTCTGGAGATTCTGCGAGTCTAATCTCCAGGCCTGACACTGGGGGGGGGGGGGGGTCGGGGTTCATAGGGCTTGTGGTTCTGTAGCAGAAGGTGGGGATTCTGAGCATATTCATTTTTGTATCTGTGTATATATAGAGGCCTGAATGCCCTTAGATATTTTGTTATTGTTATTTTGTATGGCTGTTTATGCATTGAAGTTAAAGCTATGTGTAGTCCTTGAACAACCACTCCTGATGAGCAGCGTTGGGAGGCTGGATTTCAGATTGACCGCTACCCATGATGCTTTGCCAGCAGGTCTATTTGACTTGTCCTGTGATGATTATTTCAGAGGAACAGGGGAAGATCTGTTGACCAGGCTCATATCGTCCCAAAGCTATGAAGTGACTCTTATGTGTGGTATTAATGTTTTGTGTTATATTTTTCTATCCCTGAGGCATGAACTACAGTAAACAGGAGATAAAAGGAAATTTTAAATATTTTGAGTGCTTAATGCTTGTAAATGAAGGGATCACTGACATTTCTGTTACCCTCAATCCTGTTTTCAGGCTGTTAAGCTGTAATTAAACAGTCTGACATTCAATCTCTCTCTGCACTCAAAAGGGTTAGGTGTTTCTACATTACTGTTAACCTTTGTCTAAACGTCGGTTGTAATCGGGAGGAGTTTGCATCAACACTTGCGTGAAATTCCACAGCTTGAACTGTTTTTTGAACGATGTTTGCTTGCAACGGGGATGTTGGTCTGATCAGCCTGGAGACCAGATTTTTTTTTTTTTACTTACATATATCGTCCAAAATGTCAATGTTATTGAAACAAGTTAATAGTTTAGGTAGGTTGGTTCTTAACTCACATGTAAATAAGGTTTTGTGGAAGAGGTGTAGCAACACCTTGAATGGGGTCATCTGCGGCCTCTGAGTGATAGTCATGTCAAGCTGGGAGTGTTTTGCTGTACCCCACCTGACTCACGACACGGAGACTTTCTTAGGCTTGTCACGGTCCATTTGGCTTCCGCTGAAATGGACCCTGCATCTTGGATGGTGGACACCTCTACTAATAGCCCAGGCTTTCTGGAAAGTGCCACCAACCCAGAAAGGAATATGAAATGAGACGGTCTCTCCCAGTCTCATTGGTCTGTGAAATGGATGGGGCAGAACCAGACACCACATTCTTTCCTGGTGCTGTGATAAAAGCTTACGTTTTCTACTATGTTTGTCTTAGGAGAAAAATAGCATATAATTCTGTTCCTCATTTACTGAAGTCTTAATAGGGCTTGTTCCCAAGGGTATCTAGTCCTTTTCCATAATACCTTTCATTATGACAGTGTGATTGGTTTTAGGGGTGACCACAAGTCACACGTAATGTGAAGCATTTCTCTACTAGGCGAGACAGCAGTTTGGATAAATCTCCCTTCATGTGGAGGTAACAATATCCTTTAATGTTACACATTAACAGTCTTGGTATGATGAGCAGAATTGCCTGTGTTGATTGAGATTAACAGTGTATTGGGTGCGTCAATGTGAGGAGGTGCCCCTGCTGAGCCTTCAAGGATTTCACTAGACTACACGCCTCCCGGGTAGGGGCACCGGGACGTGTCTCTGGGGCCTGCTGCCTGTGGTGACCTCTCGCCCCTATCTCATATCAGACTTTTATTTTGTGTGCAGCTGGGTGCGAATGATGTGCAGTGGATGCTAATTTACAGCTTGTCTTTTCTTAAATAAACATTTCCTCTGTACATTGTCTCCCATGAATCCAGTGTCTTTCTCTAACAATGATCTGAAATTAAATCCATTATGAGATTGATGGTAATTTAACTGGTATAGAACATAACTCAGGAAAAAAAAATCAGTTGAGTGCTTTACCAAAAGTGTAAACTAAGCTGTAAATAATGACAGAACCTTCCCTCGGGAACATGTGTGATTTAAAAGCAAATGCTTACAGCTTCCCTGCAGTATAGTCAGAACCGGCTCATACAGTGTTGACATACTTGGAAAGCAGAACTAGGATGATTCACTAATGGGGGTTACTAAGGACGAGCAACCTGTAAACAACGGATTCATGCCAGGAGTGAACATATCCGCATCAAGACCCATAGACTAAGGAAAAGCGGCCAACTATGGTTGCCGAATCTGGATTCAATGTACAAGGGAAACTCATGTTTGAAATGACCATTATTCACATGTAGGGTATTACCAACATGTGCATGTGCAACATACACATACGGACAAGCGCTCCCAGAGCTCAGGGTCATGTGGGTGTTTCCCAGAATGCTGCATTCTGATGAGCAACCCTGACAAACCCAGTTGGGCTGTTATTTTAACGACACGACTATCTGACAACATAGCTTAGGAGTCACAGCCCTGACAGAGATGTGATGGGAACAGGTGCTGACGGCTAAGGAGCTGCTCTCCGTGCTGTGCAGGCAGGGGCGGTACCTCCTGGCAGCCTGTCCCGGAGGGGGCGGAGACTACCATGTCTGCCCGCCCAGGCTTTCCTGCCTTAGCCTAAGGGACAGAGATGCTGCTGACACCTAAGAGGTGGGGAGGGGCCAGACTGGCATACTTCAGTCTGGGGGGTGGGGGGTACATGGATAGTTGGGAGAGGGGGGTACTCTAGCTACCAGGTAGCATGGGATCTGAGACGCGCCTCTGGATGTCAGCTAGCCCTGGGGGGGCCTGCAGGTTCTCAGGGAGCGAGGGAAACCGCAGACCACTGCAAAGTCCAAGGGCAAGCTCCATCTCGGGGGATGCTGACATGGTGTCTTCCGAGGCAACAGCAAGGTGAACGCCACTGGAAAGGGAGTCCTTGGACTTGTGGGGGAAGCTGTCTGAGTCAGGACTCTGGAGAGGGGCAAGAGAGCAGGGCATCAGAGGTCAGCGATGGATGGATGAGTGAATAATGCAGCTATAATGGTAACAGAGAGCAGCCCACATTACACAGATTCCCTTAAAGTGGCAGTGCCCTCACACCTGAAGTGGGGAGGCCAGGCCCTCTGTGGACACAGATATGATGGGGGCTGCGCCATGCAGCGCCTGTGTGCCACCG
This sequence comes from Cyphomyrus plagiostoma, assembly GCA_019775915.2. Classification (NCBI taxonomy): domain Eukaryota; kingdom Metazoa; phylum Chordata; class Actinopteri; order Osteoglossiformes; family Mormyridae; genus Cyphomyrus; species Cyphomyrus plagiostoma. The sequence goes on from JABFEA020000048.1 coordinate 7,848,335, forward strand.
CCGTACTGGGCAGACAGGTGCAGTACATGGGTGCCAGGGGACACGGAGCTGTAGGCAGGAGGCACAGGGGTCATCTGATGCTGCAGCAGCTGCAGGATCACGCTGATGTCGGCCATCATTCGTGTCTCAAGCCTGTAGGAGGCAACAGTGCAGAGTGAATCTCACAGCTCACAACTTCCCTGCAGTATAGTCAGAACTGGCTCATACATGACTGACATGCTTCCAAAGCAGAATTTGGATCTCTTCTCCCCTCCTCTCCCTCCCCCTGTCCACCTGACATCTCCTCTTCTCCCCTCTCCTCTCCCCCTGCCCACCTGACGTCTCCTCTCCTCCCCTCTCCTCTCCCTCACCCACCTGACATCTCCTCTACTCCCCTGTCCCCCTGCCCACCTCCTCTATTCTCCTGACTCCTGCCTACCTAACACCTCTCCTCCCCTCACCAAGCCCCTACATACATGACAGCTCCTCTACTCCTCATTCCTCTCCTTGCTCCAGCATACCTGAGATCTCCTCTCCTCCCCTTTCCCCTCCACTTCCCCCCTTCTCTCCCTGATATCTCCTTTCCTCTCCTCCTTCCCTCTCCTCACCCTGCCCCTGCCATCTCCTCCCCTCTCCTCTCTTAACTTTCCCTCTTCTTCTCCCCCTTTCTCTCCTGGCCTCTGCCTACCTGACATTTCCTTACCTCTCCCCTCCTTGCCTACCTAACAACTTTCTCCTCCTCTCCCCTCCTCCCCTCTCCTGTCCCTACCCCTAATTACTTGACTCTCCTCTTTTTTCCTCTTCTCCCCTCTCCAACCCAACTCCTCTCCTCCACCCCTCTCCCTACCTACCTGGCATCTAATCTCCACCACTCTTATCCCCCTTTCTCCTCTCACACTCTCCACAGACGTCACCTGTTCAGCTGGGACTGCAGCAGCTCCAGGCGGGACTCTAGCTCACTGGACCGGTCCTCTGCGTGGGGGGGTGGGAGACGAGGGGGCTGTGGGCTCTCTGGAAAGTGACTGGACTGACGTTCAGGCCAGTAATCATACAGGCTTAAAGCACTGAGCGGTGGTGCTGCAGGACATGGAGGCATTAGTCAAAGAGAGGCACTGTGTGTGTATCTGTGTGTGATAAAACCTATTATTTTGATGCTGTGTGGATAATTTTTTCTATTCTCTGAATACAATAAAAAAAACTAAAAATGTCGTATTATGTTGCGTTATTTATGGTTAAGGTTAGGGCTGGGTAGGGGTTAATGTCATATTTGGGATTATGGTTTTGCCAATGGAAATGAATGAGGAGTCCCTATAAAGAATAATTACAAACCCGTGTGCCCACTCCAATGGGCTCACCACCTATAGGAGGGGCCAAAGGGGTCGGGTGCAGTGTGAGTTTGGCAGTGGCCGAAGGCGTGGACCTTGGTGGTCCGATCCTCGGCTGCAGAAGCTCGTCATAAGGACATGGAATGTCACCTCTCTGGTGGGGAAGAAGCCTGAGCTGGTGCGTGAGGTTGTGTGATTCCAACTAGATATAGTCGGGTTCACCTCGACGCACGGCTTGAGCTCTGGAACCAGTCTCCTTGAGGGAGGTTGGACTCTCTTCCACTCAGGAGTTGCTCATGGGGAGAGGCGCCGAGCAGGGGTGAGCATACTTATTGCCCCCTGGCTGGGCGCCTGTACATTGGGGTTTACCGCGGTGGACGAGAGGATAGCTTCCCTTCACCTTCGGGTGGGGGGACGGGTCCTGACTGTTGTTTGTGCTTATGCGCCAAATAGCAGTTCAGAATACCCACTCTTTTTGGAGTCCTTGGAAGGGGTGTTGAAGAGCACTTCTCCTGGGGACTCTATTGTTCTGCTGGGGGACTTCACTGCTCGCCTGGGTAATGACAGTGAGACCTGGAGGGGCGTGATCTGAACCCAAGTGGTGTTTTGTTATTGGACTTCTGTGCTCATCATGGATTGTCCATAATGAACACTATGTTCAAGCATAAGGGTGTCCATATGTGCCCTCGGCACCAGGACACTCTAGGCCGCAGTTCGATGATCGACTTTGTGGTCATGTCGTCGAACTTGTGGCCGCATGTCTTGGACACTCGGGTGAAGAAAGGGGTGGAGCTGTCAACCGATCACCACCTGGTGGTGGGTTGGCTCTGCTGGTGGGGGAGGAAGCCAGTCAGACCTGACAGACCCAAATGTATAGTGCGGGTCTGCTGGGAACGTCTGGCGGAATTCCCCTGTCAGAAGGAGCTTCAATTCCTACCTCCGGCAGAACTTCACCCATGTCCTGGGGGAGGCGGCAGACATTGAGTCCAAATGGGCCATGTTCCATGCCTCCATTGTGGAGGTGGATGACCGGAGCTGTAGCTGTAAGGTGGTCGATGCCTGTCGTGACGGCAATCCCTGAACACATTTTGGCCTGTGGGACTCCGGAGGAAGTTTATGAGTACCGGCGGGCCAAGCGGAATGCGGCTTCGGAGGTCGCTGAGGCAAAAACTCGGGTATGGGAGCAGTTTGGCGAGGCCATGGAGAACGAGTTCCGGATGGCTTCGAGGAGATTTTGCTCCACCATCCGGCGCCTCAGGGTGGGAAAGTGGTGCAGCATCAACACTGTTTATGGTGCGGATGGGGCGCTGCTGACCTCAGCTTGGGATGTTGTGGGTCGGTGGAGGGAATACTTCAAAGACCTACTGACACACCTTCCATTGAGGAAGCAGAGTCTGGGGACTTGGAGGGAGACTCCCCTATCTCTGGGGGGGAGGTCGCTGAGGTGGTTAAAAATGTCCTTGGTGGCCGGGTCCCGGGGGTGGATGAGATCCGCCCGGAGTTCCTCAAGGATCTGGATGTTGCAGGGCTGTCTTAGTTGACACGCATCTCCAGCATCGCGTGGACATCGGGGGCGGTGTCTCTGGATTGGCAGACCGAGGTGGTGGTCCCCCTCTTCAAGAAGACGGACCGGAGGGTGTGTTCCAACTATAGGGGGATCACACTCCTCAGCCTCCCTGGTAAGGTCTATTCAGGGGTGCTGGAGAGGAGGGTCCGTTGGATAGTCGAACCTCGGATTCAGGAGAGCAGTGTGGTTTTCGCCCTGTCCATGGAACAGTGGACCAGCTCTATACTCTCGGCAGGGTCCTGGAGGGTGCGTGGGAGTTTGTCCAACCTGTCTATATGTGTTTTGTGGACTTGGAGAAGGCATTCTGTGGGGAGTGGTCCGGGAGTATGGGGGACCGGGCTGCCTTATAAGGGCTGTTTGGTCCCTGTACGACCAGTGTCAGAGTTTGGTCCGCACTGTCGGCTGTAAGTCGGACTCGTTTCAAGTGAGGGTTGGACTCCGTCAGGGCTGCCCTTTGTCACCGATTCTGTTCATAACTTTTATGGACAGAATTTCTAGGTGCAGCCAGGGCGTTGAGGGTGTCCGGTTTGGTGACCTCAGGATTAGGTCTCCGCTTTTTGCAGATGATGTGGTTCCTCGTCAGACCGTGACCTTCGACTCTCACTGGACCAGTTCGCAGCCGAGTGTGAAGCAGCAGGAATGAAAATCAGCACCTCCAAATCCGAGACCATGGTCCTCAGCCGGAAAAAGGTGGATTGCTCTCTAATCGGAGATGGGGTCCTTCCCTAAGTGGAGGAGTTTAAGTATGTCGGGGTCTTGTTCACGAGTGAGGGAAGGATGTAGCGGGAGATTGACAGGCAGATAGGTGCAGGTGGATCGGTCAGCAGTGATGCGGGCACTGCATCGGTCTGTCATGGTGAAGAAGGAGCTGAGCCAAAAGGCAAAGCTCTGGATTTACCAGTCGATCTATGTTCCTACCCTCACCTATGGTCATGAGCTGTGGGTAGTGACTGAAAGAACGAGGTTGTGAATATAAGTGGCCGAAATGTGTTTCTTCTGCAGGGTGGCTGGGCTCTACCCTTAGAGATAGGGTGAGAAGCTTGGTCATTCAGGAGGGACTCAGAGTAGAGTCGCTGTTCCTCCGCATCAAGAGGAGCCAGATGAGGTGGTTTGGGTATCTGGTCAGGATGCCTCCTGGACGCCTCCCTGGTGAGGTGTTCCGAGCATGTCCCACTGGGAGGAGGCCCCGGGGAAGAACCAGGACACACTGGAGAGACTATGTCTCCCGGCTGGCCTGGGGACGCCTCGGAATTCCCCCAGAGGAACTGGGTGAAGTGGCCGGGGAGAGGGAAGTCTGGGTTTCCCTGCTTAGACTGCTGCCCCCGCGACCCGACCCGGAAAAGCGGTAGATAATAGATGGATGGATGGATGTGTGTGATGGGGTAGGGGGAGGTACTCTTAGATGAACAGGGTATTAGAAATTTCCATTGTCTTAAAGGGCATTTTGAAGTACAGTTACATTTTCTTTAAAATTGCATAATGTAAAGCAATATGTGTGTGGGGGTTCTGGGAGCCACATCTCTACCTGTGTAAGGATGGCCTCTTTCCTGGGGGGAGCCTCCAGGGGGCAGCAGGCTGACCACAGATGGGGGGTAGAGCTCCATTTTGCCCCGGCCTGGGGTCTTTATCTCTTCCTCACTGGACTGGGAGCATGGGCTGCCGCTGCTGCACCGCTCCTCCCAGTGTGCCCGTGGCTCCGCCCCCCGGTGGTTTCCCATGGAGGGGTAGGTCTGGTTGGGGTACACATCCTCCCGGTCCATCCCATCTACAGGCAGGAACCACAAAGTGAGTATGGACTTAGCAATGATTATACTGAAACTAAGTCAAAGCTGTCCACTCAATCCTGCATAAATGCTTATAAATGAGGCCTCAATTCATACTGTAGCCAATAGGAGGGGCGTGTGATAGGGAAGGCATGTTAAACCCACCCCCTACGAGCTTCCGTGAGTTCTCCATTATGATCAAGAGCCCCAGCATAGATGTATCAACCTGCGATGGTGACAATGACTCCCCACAGAGCGCAGACACCCGCATAGGACTGGCTCACCGGGTTGGTTGCGCCGATGCAAGGAGTTCTGTTGGCGCCGGAGCCGACGGTACCCACAGTCGGATTCTTCACTGGGGACAGGCTGGATAACGCGATCTGCCTGATACAAACCAAGTTCAGTAAACCATCCACCAGGGGGAGCCATAGGGGACACAGTGAATTATACACTGGGCTGGGTTTGGAGTCTGTATGTGTGGTTTGTAGCATAGTGTGGTAGAGTAAGCGACTGGGCGTGGTGGGGGGGGGGGGGGCAGCTGTATGATGGGTAGAAGCTGGGGGTATACAGTAGTCCCTGGGCAAGGCTCTTCTCATGCCAGGGATACTCACATCTCGCAGGTTGAAGGTGATCTCCAGGTTACTCCAGAAGTTGTTGGAGAAGTCAGGGTACATGTCCAGTACCTCGAGCAGGTCGTCCCGCTGGATCTTGTGCAGATCGCAGTAGGTGAGGGCGCGCACATCTGCGCTGGCCTTGCCGGGCCGTGCGTACAGACCAATGGGCTCGCCGAAGATGTCATTCTTGCCTGAGTTAGTAAGGAAGAGGAGGGAAAAAAACTGAAGAGGGCCACAGTGAAATTATTTTCAGACTGAAGACATAATATTATATTTTTTTTACTTCTCACCAGTTACACAACAAGATTTAAACAATAAGCTAACAAGTACTCTACTGACAATGTGAAACAAAGAACTTTATTTTCTAGGGCTTGTCAAACCAACACCAGGGGGCACTAATGGGCCATATAAAGCATAAACTGGTTGGAGAACTGGTAATTGTACAGCTGGTGGAGACATTTTGTCAGTGCAGTACACAGCTTGCAATCCAAGGCCTCCACCTGGGTTTACTCAGCCCAGAGCTTGCTCCTCGCACAGATTTCATGCAGTCTACAGGTGAAACTGCCTGTTCACAGTAGACTCCTGTTTAAATGTGTGTATTGTATCAGTTCCCCTGTACAGTTTTAAAGCCATTACCAATTAAGGAATCGTGCATCTGGCATCAGTTTCTTTATGGCAGATGTAAATATCTGACCAGCCCATAAACTCAAGCACCACGATCCAAATCAAACAGAGCAGCAGCTGAAATGGAGCCCTAGGTCTGTCAATCCTCATTGTTCTGCCCATGTCAGCCCCTCTGACATATGGATTCCTAGGTACTTGAATATTCAAAAGGCCACACCAATTCATCTAGACTCACAGACTTTATAGATCTTGAGTATGTATACGTACAACGGCGGAAGTTAGTATTAATGATGCATCATACTATGTTACTTAAAACTAACTGACATCCAAAGTATGACTTTCCCAAAACTGTAGAACTTAGTACCACAGTTGTCTGAACCACATTAGTATGAACCACCGTAGTTCGAACTACAATGGCCCTAGAGGTGACTGGCCTGACTGTCACGCAGGTTGCATGTAAAAACTCCCAAACTTCATAACAGTATTTCTAAATATTACAGTTGTGCTGATATTACATTACTATTTATTGTCAGTCATTTGACAGCAATAATAGTAATACCTCAAAAATAGCATTAGTGTCACAATAGTAATATAATACATAGCTAAGAACAACTATTAGCTATGAGGCTACGATGCAGATAATGAAATTGGCTGTATTATTATTTTTTTATTTTAATCTTCATAAATTTATAAACATTTATAAATTCCTGATCATCACTGTTCATACAGCCTATGGCTCAGTGGGATGGATGGGAGTGCATAACACTCACCATAGTATACCACATCTCTCACCTACACAGTCATGGATTTGTACCATCAGTGCATTTTAAAAATCTTTTTCATATTGTAATGAAAGCGGTTAGTGGTGATAAGTGCTGAGTGATAAATCGTTTCAGCATCGTCGTCACAATATGCACGTTGGCACTGCTTTGCCAGTTGACAACTCATGACAACACACTATTTTTATTTAAGTTTTATTTGGCAATACTTTATTTCGGGTAATTTCATCACTTTTTTGGCTTTATAAATACAGCAAAATTACTCAATGTGATATTGCAATGTCATAATCGTGCAGCCCTAAATACAGCCATGGAAAAAATTAAGAGACTACTGGATCTTTTAAGACAGATCTGCATTTTTAAACCCTGGTTTAATCCTGGTTCTGCTGGCAGAAGGCTATACTGAGTAGAAGGTTGCTTCCAGGTTCAAAATATCTAAGACAGCAGGACACAAAAATAAGGCGAAGCAGGCGACACTGGAATGACCAGAAAATAGCCAGGTAAAGGGCAGAAGCGACATTCTAACTTCGACAGTTTCACATGAATCGCAGGATGACATCATCAAGTGACCTTCAAAAGGAATGGGAAACATTAAGTGCAGGTGTGACATGCACTGTTAGGATAGTTCGTATCAGGCTCTTAGAATCAGTCCAGTAAAGCAAGGAAGTTGCCCTTCATTGAAACAGGAAAGAACTATGGGCTGATATTTGTGCCACTAGAAACTGAATTTGAATAGTGTATTTTTGAATCTGCAGTTGATGAATTAAAAAACTGTGTCTGAATTTAATAATAAATAATAAAGTACATATACACTCACTTAAAGGATTATTAGGAACACCATACTAATACGGTGTTTGACCCCCTTTCGCCTTCAGAACTGCC
>JABFEA020000048.1:7872216-7883600 GCA_019775915.2 Cyphomyrus plagiostoma
CCTGCTTTACTCTCTCTACACCCATGACTGTGTAACTAAGTACAGCTCCAACACCATCCTTAAGTTTGCTGACGATATCACTGTAATAGATCTGATCAGTGAGGACGATGAGACGGCCTATAGGGAGCAAGTCAGACTCCTGGTAGAATGGTGTCAGGACAACTACCTCTCCTTCAAAGTTAACAAAACTAAGGAGATGATTGTGGATTTCCACAAAGAGGCAGCAAAGCACAGCCCCACCTACTTCGGAGGAGAGGCTTTGGAGCAGGTCAGCAGCTTCAGGTTCCTCGGAGTCACCCTCACTGATGACCTCAAACGGTCAAGTCACACTGGGCAATAGTCAAGAGAGCACAACAACAGGAGACTGAGGAAAGCCCGAATGTCCCCCAGAACCCTGTACAGATTCTACAGGTATACTGTGGAATCCATCCTGACAGGATGCATCACATCCTGGTACAGCAGCTGCTCAGTTCAGGACAGCAGAGCTCTGCAGTGGGTGGTGAACTCAGCACAGAAGATCACGGGCACACAGCTCCCTGCGATCCAAGACACCCACCCTCCTCCCATCTGGGAAGCGACTACAGTCCATTCGGACGCGCACCTCCAGGTTCAGGAACAGTTTCTACCCAACTGCAATTAGACTCATGAACAATCAGTAACCTTGCGTCACCTCCACCGCTACCCATATATATATTTCTGTCTCTGTTTATTCCTGTGATTTTTTCACTTTATCATTCATCCACTTTGGCGAGCAAGAGTCATCCTGTTGTCTATCCGTCTTGTTGTTTATGTTCACTGTCTGCAGGATCACATGCAAGCAAGCATTTCATTGTACATGGTATTCGTACTTGTACACATGACGACAAAAGAATTGAATTGAATTGAATTGAATACTCCACAGACGTGTCTGATCTACACCATCTATCCAAGGCCTCACTTCCGAACTAAGTGACTACAGGAGCTTTAAGTATTGGCCTCTGGTCGTATGTTGACTCACCCCACACACATGCTAAATGGCTTCTTTCACACTGGACATTACCAAGGCTCAGCTCGACAGGGCAAATGACAGACAGAATATAAAGTAAATATTCTTCATAACTAGCAAACAAGCATCTCTCACAAATGCAAATATGTTTTAAAGATTCTGGAAAGCCTCCATCAGTACTCTTTTTTGTTTTAAGAAACAGAATGGTTACACTCAAATTTCACAGCTGGTAGGGGGAGATGTATATGAGTAGCTGCAGCAAGCTGTTTGCTACCTGGCAGAGCGTGACTTCAACAGCTGGGAGATTAAAAGCTGATAAAGACACCACTGAGTGACAAAAGTCCCTGAGATGTCCCCACACTGAGCCAGCCACTGTGTCACTGTGCAGGATTCTGGGTAGTGCACATGCAAGAGAAGCCAGAGCTCAGATAACCTGACCCACTGCATGGGAATTTATACATTATGACAAATATCTTAACGCGACTGCTACAGAATCAGGGTCGTCAACCTTGATCGGCTGGCTGGAGTGAGATTCTCAATTTCAGATAAGTCTGCACACACATGCACACATATATAGTCTATTTACATGTATGTCACAGTTTTATTACCTTCTATATCAGGGGTGGGAAATCTTATCCGCAAACAGCTGGTGTTTATGCGGGTTTTCGCTGCAACTCACTAATTAGATTACTAATTAGAGGACTAATAGGCTGAAGGGTCCTCACACCTGGGTTTGAACAGCTGACCTAAAGGTTATCCCAAAAACCTGCATACACACCGGCCCTTTGTGGATGTGATTCCCCACCCCCTCTGAAAACAGTATGTAGGTTTTGAAAACTACCTCAGTCCTTTTGATGTAGCTAATTTTAGGTTTATAACGGGATAATATAGATTTGCTGTGATATTTCTTGAGCAGGAGTCTGACAGTGTGAGTTTCACACCAGATGTGTGAGAGTTGTCCACCCTGCAGGATCAAGGAGCACAGTGCACGGGGTAGGGGTTTGACGCAGCTAATCATGTGCGCCTCAGCCCAGCCAGAGAGACGCGATACCCCGCCCACCTGACAGCAGGTGCCTCTCAGGCCTATTCGGAATCATAGTATTACTATACTAATATGTGAACTGAGGCCATGGCCCGTGAGGAAATGTGACAGTGTGTCAGAACAGTCAGGAGACAGCTGGACGTCATGCTATATATGCAATGGGGTGTGCGACACGAAACCACAAGAGCCGAAGGGCGGGCGGAAGCGAGGGTCACATCAGCTGCTGGGGGCAGCAGCTCTTCTCACACCCGGAGTGCAGCATGCTTGCAGAAGCCCCCCCATGCAGATGCACGCACACGCACACACTGAGCTCACTTTGATGAGCGCGCATACCACTAGATCAGTATTTCCCAGCCGGGTCGGGAACGCCACAGACAGTCCATATTTTTGCTTCCTCCCAGCTCCCTGCCAGACAGTCCACATTTCTGCTCCTACCGGGAGCTGGGGGGGAGCAAAAACGAGGACTGTCTGCAGGTTCCTGAGGTCCAGATTGGGAAACACTGCACTAGACAAGCGTGGAGGGGCTTTGGGGCTGTTCTGTGACTGTTGGCGCATATCTAACTGACACAAGGCGTTTGTGACGCATGAGTTCTGCCGCAAACCTTCAAGAATCAGCTCCTGCACCGTCTGCACACACAGTCAGGATGAAGCTCAGGCTTTGCAAGTAAAATACGGCCATCTGTCAACCACAGAGAGGCGCTGTCAGTGAGGCCCCACCTGCGTGACCTTCTCTGTCACGTTCTGTGTGCGGTCCTTCAGCTTGCTGGGCGCCAAGATCTCGATCTCAGCAGGCGAAGGAGGCCGCAGTCTCTCGTGGGCAAAGCTGAGCGTCACCTGCGGGATCTTGTTGACGGCACGGTACCTCATCAGGTCCGAGTCCGATGTAGAGTTCGGAAGGCTTGGTCTCAGGTCTGTGGGGGGGCATGAGCAGAAGACCAGCCATCGCATCTCCAATCACTCCACTTTTTCCCAGGGTTGTACTCAACTCACTTGGTATTATGCTTATTACCATTTTGAAAGTAAACCTGGACCACACACACACACACACACACACACACACAGACACACACACAGGCGGTATCATACTCACTGCTGCCAGACAGGGAGGTGCTGCCCCGGTAGGACCAGTCAGCCCTCATGCCCTCAATGTCGTCCAGCGAGGAGGCACGACGGAGGCTCCGCACACTGTCACGGGAGCAGCTCCGGGGCAGGCCTGCTTCGTGGAAGGATCCATTGGGGTCCAGGAGGCTCCGTGGGGATGGGCGGCCGATGGGGGCCCCACTGCGGTCTGGCTCGATGAGGGCCTCAGTCTCAGACTGGACACAGCTCTCTTTGGAGGGGATGCGGAACTCCTTTAGAGGGACCTCCTCATTGCCAGGCTGGGCAACAGGGTGGTGGGGGGGTTGGGGGGGCGAGAAGTCAGTCAACAAGGATGGGAGGAGGGGGGCTGCCATATGGGCTGCCATTATACAGACAAAGCAGCAAGAGGCTTAAAGCAGACTGTCAAGATCATACCACAACATCAAAGAAATACCCTGCATTTTTCACCTGTTTGGGTTGATCTGATACTGCTGCTTTCTGTCTTGCAGATTCAGGTGTAGGCTATTTATTCAATTCAATTCAATTTATTTTTCACAACAAAGTTGTCCCAAAGTGCTTTACAAGGTTGTGTTGTGATACATACAACATAAGTAGAGGGATATATAGAATGGAAAACAAGAAAGGAAAGAAACTGAATAACGAAAGAAGAAAGTCAGAAGACAACAGAGGAGAGGAACCAAAAACTCCCAAATAGAGAGGAAAAAAACCTCTGGGGTCCAAGGTCAACTGGCCGCCCAACCCCCCTGGGCATACTAACATCACTGAAAACACATTACTGTAATTCTCATTACTTCCCTTTAAGCTTCATCTAAGTTGTGGATAGAGATGCAAATTCATCTAGCACAAGATGGACCTGTGAGCTTGGAACCCATCCCAGGAAGCAGGGGACACCCTGGAGGGGACCTCCTGGACGAACGCCAGACCATCATAGGGTACATATGCACAAGTCACAGAGGGATGCCAGACCGCCATAGGGTACATAGGTATATGTCCCAGAGGGATGCCAGACCGCCATAGGGTACATAGGTATATGTCCCAAAGGGATCCCAGATCACCATAGGGTACATAGGTATATGTCCCAGAGGGCCAGAGGAATCCCAGATCGCCATAGGGTACATAGATATAAGTCCCAGAGGGATGCCAGACCGCCATAGGGTACATAGGTATATGTCCCAGAGGGCCAGAGGGATCCCAGACCGCCATAGGGTACATAGGTATATGTCCCAGAGAGATCCCAGATCGCCATAGGGTACATAGGTATATGTCCCTGAGGGATCCCAGATCGCCATAGGGTACATAGGTATATGTCCCAGAGGGATGCCGGACCGCCATAGCGTACATAGGTATATGTCCCAGAGGCTTCGAGTTATGAACTTTAAGTGGAACACAGACACACTAGAGATTTAAGCTGTGACAATTTAGGTTTATATATACACCAAACCAACCACTTCTGTACTGAAGCCTCAGAGAAGTGCTCACTGCTGTCTGGAACAGAGGGCCAAGCTGTGTCATGCAGGACCCAGCCATCCAGATCGCCTCTCCTGTAGTGTGTTGTTATATGTCTACAGTAGTGGTTTACATCATGTCAAGAAAGGTGTCCGATGATATCATTCCCGGCTGGTAGCACAGGACCTCCTGTTTAAAACAGTGTTTCCTAACCCGATCCTGAGACCTCCCAGTTCCCAGATCAAAAACATGGACTGTCTGAGGCTCCCCAAGGATCAGACTGAGAAATATGGCTTTAGAGGCTGTAGCCCCAGCAGCATGTGCATGCTGCTGGGGCTACAGAGGTATGGTCAGCTCACCTGCAGGTAGTCCACCACCACACCCTCAAACTGGTCCTTGGACTGGGAGGCTCGGCGCAGTGAGATGGCCCGCAGAGACGGCAGCCTCAGCCTCAGCCGGTGCCTCTGACCTGGGGTTTCAGTGAGGGTAGGCATGACGTCAGTGGCTGGGGACATGTACTTGACTATAAGCGTGTTACAAACATTGGTAGCCTGCCTGTAGTATCGCGTGCACGTGCACAAAACACATACTGCTGTCTTTATCAGGACTCCCAGCATGCTCCTTTCAATGAAATTGTTACTGTTTCTTAACATAATCCAATACCCAAAAGCTTGGGAATTGACATCTGATTAACCCATAACATCTGGGTTAAAAAAAAACACCATTAAGTGATACCATGGAGATACTTCAGAGATACCAACCGGTCCGGATCCAGCCCTGGGCTATGTGCTGCCTGAGCCCCCCCTTCCTCAGTGAAGTGTCAAGCAGCTCCTGGAAGTTGAGTATGAACATGATGACTGTTCCCTCCTCATTCTTCACCGGAACCACGTCCACCATACAGGGTAGGCAGGTCCCTGTGGGAGGACAGCCAAGCAGTCCTTAGAACTGGCTATCTGCACATACACTGTAGGCTGGGCTGCGGGGACCCTAATGGAGGCAGGCCCCATGCCCCTTCACAGCAGAGCAGCTTTGCATTCAATCAATCAGATAAGGTCCTAACATGACGACATTCCTGCTTTTTTAATAGACCAAATTTGACTATCAAGCAACCGGACGGGCAGATTTTGAATCTCTGTGCTACAGCATATCCTTGCAATCTCCTTGCCACAGGCAAGAGTAGAACCAAATATGAATGCAATTTTGTGCATTTGATTCTATTCTCAGATCCTAAAAACCCTGTATGGTACACAGGCTGGCAGCTAAAGAAGAATAGTAACCGTGATTTGTGGAAATGAGTCTCACAGTAGATATTGGTTTAAACTAAAGTTTCCCTGTATGTGGGCTCCTGATGGTCCAAAATGAGCATGAATTACCATCCATGGTACACTGAGCCACCCTCCCCACACCGACAGGTGGGAAACTGTCCCAGGAGCTGAAAAAGTTCATTGCATACCAAGCTGTCCCTCGCTTACGCTGTTCCATATTCAGAAGCTTTACAATCACCCATCCATTATAGCCCCAAGCCCTGAAATCAGCTGCTTTTAGTTTTGTTTGAAGAAGCCTTGTAAGCAGTAATAAAAGGCTGTCCTTTACAGACTATGAAGTCCAGATGGGTGAATCAGTGTATCCGACAGGCAACCTTGCATGGTGAGCAAACACACACATGAGTTGAGGTGTGGAGATGCCTAAAATACAAGCAGGCTGGAAAAACTGAAACCTGGCAGAACCTTTAACTACTCCTGACTCTTAAAGCTGGCTGGGGAATCAGGGCTGAAGACCCATGGCAGGTGGGATTAACCTGCTTGGCCAGGCAGAGACTTTACCCTGCTTTCCACTTAAAAGGCTTTACAGTGGGTGGGGTGTGGGGGGGGGTCTTCAGAGGAATATTAAAAGGTCAGACGGCATAGCCAAGGGAGGCTGACTCCTAAGACACTCTCCTCCGCATCTGGCATTCTCCCCCACATGGAAAGAAAAAGGTTCTTTTTCATGAACAGCAAACGCAGCTGAATGGTGTGGCATATGATTCTGAGGATTGTGTACACCTTCATGCAAATTAATCAAAACATGTTGTTGCACAGACATGCATACAATGAATTGCTGGTCTGCACAACCAACAGGGCAGAGATTACGCTGAGTGGATGGACAGAGGAGGCACTGCAACTACAGACTGGCAGGCCTGCTCAGGTGGAGTTAGAGGAGAGTGGATGGACAGAGGAGGCATTGTGCCCACAGACTGTCAGGCCTGCGCAGGTGCGGTTAGAGCTGGGTGGTGTGACTATGTGGATGGACAGAGAAGGCACTCTGCCCACAGACCAGCAGGCCTGCTCAAGTGATTAGAACTGGGTGGAATGACTGAGTGGGTGGACAGAAGAGGCACTGTGCCCATAGACTGGCCGGGCTTCTCTGGTGCAGTTAGAGGTGGGTGGTATGACTGTGCTTCAGCCATCCATGTATGTTTCAAGTTTTAAGCTCTGGGTTTCAGTGCATTCCTGTGTTGTTGTGTGGTTTCTTCTAGGTTCTCTGTTGTCCACTCTCAGTCCAAAAACATGCTGAGGTCAATTGGAGCTGTCAAATTCCCCAAAGGCATGAATGGTGTGTGTTCCCTGTGATGGATTGGCGCCCCACCGAACCCTGGGTTACTCCCATACAATTTCAACAATCCACCAGGTCCTAAATCCAGACCCAAGGCCATAAGTATGAACTAATGTCACTGTGACGTCCATCTTACCTGTGGTCAGTCTGTCTGCATACAGACGCAACAAAAGGTGCATATCTTTATACTGACCAAAAGGCCAAAGACCAGTATTAAAAACACAAGCAGGTACCACACAGCCAGGAAAACAAAAAGAAGAGACGTCAATGAACCAAAAATATTCAATTTTTACAAAAACAATTCGATGATTGAAACTGAGCTGACTGATGCCTCAGCCTAAAAATAAAAGTGATGATTGAATGAGCAACAGCTGCTTCTCTTTCATGCCTAAATGCTAATGCAAAGTGGGAAACTATGAATTGCCACTCAGAAATGTGCATCGTTATCTCTGCTTAGAACCAAGCTGTAGGGTGTGCTCAATAAGTAGTAAGCGGTTTAGCAAAGCCAGGATGCAGTGGATTGCCAGCAGCAAATATTTTCAAAGCAAAACATGTCAAAAATCTCTTTGGATGTCCGGGCTCCCATATATTACTGATATGGACAGTTGAGTGGAAGGGCCCTTTGAAGATGACTGGAAATTTCATGGATAGGACTACTACTATGTGTGAGGCAGAAGCATTCCAGACCTAGTAGACCAATGGCACTTTTCCACTGCTATACAGTACATGAACTAAGACACACCTGACGCAAACCATGGAGAGATACTAGTTACAGTGCAGTTCCAGCTTCCTTCAGATGTCCAGTGCAGAATGGACAGCTCGTCAAAGGTCTTGCTGCCAGTATATCACGACACGTAATACTACTAACAATGAATAATATAGAGAACAGTGATTCTCAACCCAAGGGTTGCGACCCAAATTTGCTAAATCTGGGTCACAAGGGTCACAAGGCAGAGTTGGAAATGTAAGCATTTTAAAAACACCAAGCTCCTATGTTGAACCACAATCAAATTTTCCAGCCCAATCATAGAATTAACTTGTTACAACCGCCTGGCTCAACGGCAGAGCAATATAAAAGGAAACCACACGCAATCAATCAATTAAAGTATTTATTTAAAGAAGGAATAATAAGTGTATGCAAAGTCAGTAATATGTAAGTGAGGAAAAAGTGGTGCAAAGTATGTTTAGGGATGCCCAAAAACATAACCAAAAGCAAAACGCCAGAGGAGAAAGGTCCCCCACCACCCAGAGTAGCATCAGGTCTCTTAATACCCCTCCCATTTAACGCTTCACACGGCACACCTGCGCCTGATCACCTACTCAAAAAACAGGGACATGAACACAGGTAGGAGTGGGCGGGGCCGACAGACCGGCAGGGCCATCACAGGTCTGCAAATGCTTAGCGCAAAACTAGTTAACACTTAACCAATACAAGAAGCCAAACTACAAATGCTTAACTTAAAATTCACTGACACATCCAATAAGATTAGTGCAATAGGCATCGATTAGTGTAAACTGCAGAGTGAACTGCGTACTAGATCATGGTGTTAATTTAAACCTATATTTCATATAGGGTCGTGACTGAGCTGGTATGGTAAAAATTGGGTCAGGGTGCAAAAAAGGTTGCGAGCCACTGATATAGTATATGCCCCTTTCCCCTTGAGATAATGAATGCATACTGACACAAATCACCAGTTCTTTCTTGTCTATGTGCATTTCAACCAATGAGATGGTGGTGACACAACCAGTCCAGTTTAGTCACCCTTTTGGCCCTGGTAGTAAGCAGGGCCATGTCAGCGTATGTATGACTTGGATAATTTACAATAGAAAACGGCCTATTCACGATACGACTCGGTTATGCATCAGTTCTTAGTGGCAGTGGAACAGTAGCATGAAAAATAATAGTAACACGTGGGTTGTCCGAAGTGCCAGAGATCAAGAGTGGAGAAGTATGCATGACATAGAGCAGGACATTAAAAACATGACATCCTCATGACATCATACCAGTACCATAATAGCAGCACTGCTTGCATGTCAAGCACCAAGACAGGTGGGTGTTGGCCTTGTGCTGGATCCCTACCTTCCTTGGCATAGTAGAGGATCTCCACCTTGCGCTCCTCAGACCCAAGCAATGCCTGCCCCAACTGGGTCAAGGCACTCTTCATGGTGCCTGGACCCACTAGGAACTGACAGGTGCCGGGCTGCTGCATTATCTCTGCCCGCGAGAAGCCAAACATCTGGCAGAAGCCATCATTGCAGTAGATGATGCTGCAGTTCTTCATTTGCGCATTGGCGATCAGGAACTTGCGGTCTGAGGACACAGTGTAGAGGTTCTAAGCAAGAGAAATCAATATTAAGGAAAGGCAACCATAGCTCTGCTAGACAAAATGGAAAAGCCAGACTGCGCATTCCATACCTGTTCTCATTGTGCTTATCATCTACGTCAGTGTCCCCCAATCTGGTCCTCAGGGACCTGCAGTTGGTCCATGTTTTTGCTCCCTCCCACCTCTCTGCCAGACAGTCCATGTTTTTGCTCCCTCCCACCTCTCTGCCAGACAGTATGCGTTTTTTTCTTCTTGTCATTTCCCTTGGTTCCCCGAGGACAGGATTGGGAAACACTGATTTACATTATTCATGTTTTTACGTGACAATGACAATTTAAATGCCACTGGCACTGGCCGTACTTGTGCCATGGCATCAGGTTTCTCAGGAAACTGACTCTTAGGAGACATTTACCATTCAGTGCAAATCATGCTGAAGTCATAGTAGGGTTCCCTTGGCTTTAGAGAGACGATACCAGTGATGTGCCATTAAAACACAGCACAACCTACAGTAATTAAACAGGAACGAGCCAAGCAGTAGGTGGATAAGGAAACAGAGAAAGTCAATGTCACACTTACACACACACACACACACACACACACACACAATTAAAACACATCACAGTCTGCAAAGTTGGCTAGTTGGCCTAATTAATAAACTTTTATACAATACCCACTTCACTGTATAAACTTGGAAGCTATGTTATACAATACACCTTCTCACAAGTGGCTAGCTGGATGACATGAGTAAAAGAAACCAAATCGTTTACTGTAGGCAGGCACAAAAATCCCCAAAAGATGCACCCTGCTAATAGGAATACTGCTCCACTGAGTGCAGGTTCGCCGGCATTATACAATATGTAATTAAACCGCACAATTAGGCTGTTGCTAAGCAGCAATGGCATGTTTCCTTCTCAGTGGAGACAAAGATACCACCATGTATCTGGGTGGCCCTAGGAGTGGAGTGCTAGTGAAAGGAATCCTCCACATGCCAATAGCTAACCACAGTGGATAGAGCTTACCTGTAGGCGAGCATGAAAAACTTGTCACATGACCTTGACACCTCTGAAAGGGTCCATCAAACATCTCAGACAGGCAGGCAGCTTTTAACCAGAAGGATGGAAGGACTGGTAGTCAGTGGTGTAAAACCTCATAAGCACAGGCAAATACAGCTGCAGGTGCTATCCCTACCCGGAACCGCTGAGTACAGAACCAGGCTGTCTATCACAGTGTTTCTCAAACCAGTCTTCGGGGACCCCCAAATGTTCCAAATTTTTGTTCTCACCCAATTCCCTGACAGTTGAGAGGGAGCGAAAATGTGAACCATCTGGGGGTCCCTGAGGACTGGTTCGAGAAACACTGGTTTTCTCATCCAGCTTAGCTTCCCAACGTTATCACATCTTGATAGCCAGCTCCTGAGCAGCAGTTCCACTCCTCAAGATGAATGGCCTGCCCTACTACCCCAGCAGATCCCGCAACAAGCCAATTGATCCCTATCACAAATCTCATACTAATACCTGTACACACATTCAAAACTACATGCCAAGGTGATTAGAAAACTTAACACTAATGATCAAAAGCAAGGTCAAGACTACAAATAAAATTGCTTAATGCATAAGCAAGAGATTGTCATTTAAAACGGCTGTAATTAAGAACATAAGAAATTTACAAACGAGAGGAGGCCATTCAGCCCATCCAGCTTATTTGGGGAGAACTTAACTAATTGCTCAGAGTTGTTAAAATCTTATCTAGCTTTCGCTACACTAGCCGGAAAACTATTCCATACTCTAACTACACGCTGTGTAAAGAAATGCTTCCTTAAATTTGTTTTAAAATGTTCTCCCACTAATTTCCACTTATGGCCACGAGTTCTAGTATTTAAACTAATACTGAAATA
>JABFEA020000048.1:7883700-7906453 GCA_019775915.2 Cyphomyrus plagiostoma
CGTTAGAATCTTATAGACCTGGATCATGTCCCCCCTTAGTCTCCTTTGCTCAAGGCTAAACAGATTCAGCTCAGCTATCCTCTCCTCATAAGACATTCGTCTAAGACCAGGAATCATTCTCGTAGCCCTTCGTTGCACCTTTTCTAAGGTATGGTGACCAGACTGCACACAATTTTCTAGGTGGGGTCTTACCAAGGAATTATACAAATGTAACATCACCTCCCTTGACTTAAACTCCACACACCTAGAGACATAACCCAACATTCTGTTGGCCTTTTTTATTGCTTCCCCACACTGGCGAGAGTAGGACATGGAATCATCAATATACACACCGAGATTTTTCTCATAATCAGGTACCTTTATTTCAGTGGAAGCCATAAAATATCTGTACGTTATATTTCTGCTCCCTGCATGGATTACCTTGCATTTATCTGTGTCAGCCCAGTCGCTAATTAAGTCCAGATCCCGTTGTAGCCTCTCTGCCGCTAGATCAGTAAATTAGTGAAGTAGCAGTTCTGTGTGATTTCATGGTGAAGACATCCATTGTTGACGCATATGTTATGCAGCTACCAAACTGAGTTGACCCCATGCGTGTACATTAGCCTAATTTGGTGAATGACACCGATGCGTCATAGGCACAGCGAAGCACTGACTTGTGCCATCTGACTCATGGACAAGGGCGTCTCTGCAATCCCATCAGGCAAACTCTTAGCAGATAACAAAGACGACCTGGTTTCTATTACACTGACAGTGCTGCACATTAGGGAGCAGGGGTGCAAAAAGACATTATATATGGGACAGAAGTTACTTTTCCATTTAAGAAGTTGAACTGTGGTCGATTTAGAGAGGAAAAACAGTTTGAATACACATTCCTGAGCAAAAGATGGGCCAAAACTGCTTGGTCAGAGTCCAGATTTGAACCCTACAGAGAATATCACGTCTCACATAAAACACAAACTAACATGGAAATGTTTATCAGCTACTCAAGCTATTAAGATTGAGTGGATCAACAGTGACTCCTGTCTTTCTGTAAAAAGCTGTCTGCAAGTTTACCTACAAAATCAAAGGGAAAACTTAATCTCCCACATCCAGTTATGTGACAGAGGCAAGCATTACTGTTTGATCCTGTGTGGATTCTTTAAATGCGGGGTATTTAAATATATCAGAGGTCAGGACTAATGTGCAATCACAGAGTACACTCCTGAGCAAAAAGAAAATAAATGAATTTAAAAAATGCAAAATATTAAGGGGTAGATTCTCCCATCAAACACTTAAGTAAAAAAAATCACTTAACAGGTCACGCAAGTTTGAGTGAAACATTTTAATTCTACCCTCAGCATCGCGGACACACCTGCCACACTTAACCCAAAACAGAAGGCGTGGCCGTGCAAAAAGCATAATATAATTAATTCATTAAGCAAGAAAAGGGGATAACGCCCTCGTCGATTTTGGCGGCAAGCAAAAAGGGGGACATAGGTTCACAATGTAAGTGAAAGTCTAACTGAAGTCTGCCGAAACCCTTTTATTGTGAAAACTATAGCCCAGTGGCCTGCACTTCAAAGCAGGGTTACTGGCTTATCGGGGTAACTTGTCAAATTTAAGATACCACAGTTTAAATGGACTTCATATTCGTTCACTTACATTTTGCCAAGACTACCTTAAATCCGAGAAGTTGCCCTGATAAGCCAGTAACCCCGCTTCATAGTACAGGCCACAGGGGTCACCAAAATGGTGCCCGTGGACACCAGGACGCCCCCAAGGACCACACGAGTCCCCCACGGACCTGTTCTAAAAATAGCACAACTAATGAACAATGTCTAAAATTTAAATTGATCCTATTGCTGTTCTTCTTTAATCACATTTGCATTTATATAGGTTTGAAAATGACAATACCTAAAATTTAAAACATTTAAACATTTGTTATACATGAAGTTTAGGCAAGTTTAGGTAAAGTCTGTTCTGGTAGCCCTTCGTATGGCTCAGTACCTGTGAATTAAGTAGCTCGCAGTTTCAAAAACGTTGGTGACCCTTGCAATAGAACACGAATCCTTCGACTAAAAAATATTACAATAAAATACAATGTTTGAATTTTGTACAGATTAACTGACATTACCTTAATAGGCAGTTATATTAAAATTATGAAGCTCCGATTTAATAATCGCTCAACCACTTCCCCCAAATAGACACTATACCATTACAGTTTCAAGATCATATAACACAAGGCTAGATAAAATAGTTTTAAAGATTGATCCACTACACTGCAAGTATCTCCACAGTAAACAATCAACAAAGATGCATGTTAATCTCTTCAGTTGTTTTGTATTGTCAATTGTTTTACTCAGGGGCGATTCTAGGATTTGAAAATTAGGGGGTCTGAACCCCCTGAATAAATTTAAGCTAAACATAGTAGACATATTTTATAATGTGTTAGACAAATATTAATGGATAATCTATGTTTTTCTCTAATTATGGAATTATGGCAAAAGAACGCCAGCCAGCTTCAATTTTATCAGCAACGAACACAACGAAAATTGGCATAAAAAGGTATAAAACATTCCATTCATTTAGCTGCTGAAATTAGTAAATACATCCTTTCAGTCTTGTATCAATCATATAATATGATTATAATTATTTGGGTTATTTCAGTAAAAACTGGGTTGCTTTTCAAAGTCATTGTTCAATGGATATTTTTTAGACATTCTTGGGTAACATGAGAAGCCAATAATAGGTCTATTTTGCCTAGTGTGTACTCTACTTTAAGATATAGGTTTCTTTTTCTCATTATCAAATTTTGTAAAGCTTGATAAGTTTTCCCTTTTGGCTAAAACGTTGTCTCGATATATACATTAATTCATTCTCCCTTTACACTGCTACCTATTCCGAATGCCAAAGACCTGCACGTTTGGTAATCAACTGGAATACTGGTTTAGTGCAACACCTTCTCCCGGGTCCTAAATGTATCCGTCACTGTCAATTTGGAGAAACGTTGCTATGTTTGGGTTCATTACTGTATTTACTGTATACAATAATATTATATACAATATAAAAGCCTATTATAATGACTAAGTAAATATACATTTATTTACAAATACACAGTCCCCTAAAATACGCCCAACAACTCCCCTGGTTTTACTCTGCAATCGATTAACAAGACAATACCAATAAAATACTGTAAATCTGTCAGAGTAATTTTAAAAATTAGAGAAAAATTATGTTACTGTTATGAGTTCGCCAGAATGACGCATAATGATCCATACATTTCGGCTTTCCCCCCTCTTCATTCAGGACATTTCTGTAAACAAACAAATACTCCTAACCAGTAAATACTTGTCTCAGTCACAGCGCCATAGTTATGTCACCGCAAGTTTTCATGGTTGATTCAGCATGCTGGGTCCTCACAGTAAAACCAAACCACCTGCTATACCCACATAGCAGACCCGTCTGGCCCAGATCTGGCGTCAAGCCGGCACTACTGGCTGAGTTCTGGCATGGCAAGTCGTTTGTCAACCAGATATGGGCCAGGTCTGGCAATGACGGCACTGTTTACATTATGGCATGCCAGATGTGCCCCACTGTGGTTTGGTCTATGTGGCCCAGGCACATAGAAAACAGGTCTGGCCACAGATCTGGCATCAAGCCGGCACTGCTGCCTAATTAGCAAGTACATGTGGGGCGATTCTGACTGAGTTGTGGCACATTTGGTTCATTGTCAGCAATGAATCAAATTTTTTGTGTGTGTTTTTGACCACCCAAATTTCACATTTTATTAACCAGTTTTACAGGGCCATGTTCTTATATATTTTGTATGTTGTAAAGTGCTTTAAATGCCTCATCCGTTTGTTGAAGTGACAAAGTAAAATGTAATTAAATATAAATCAGTAGTTTGCTGAATAGCATTTCTATGTTGTTTATAGTAAAAGTAAAAATAAACTTTATTGATATCAGTTGTGTAGCCATTGTGGTTTATGATGTCACTGGGCCTGTTAAGGCCCAAATCAGGTAGAACCATGTCTGGGCGTCACGGGGCCGTCATTCTTTGCGGAGGAAAATTAATAGTGTGGGCCAGATGTGGCCCAGAAGAATTTTGTTATCTGGGAAAGTGGGAAGGGCAGAGCAACACCCACCCAAATTTCTGCTCCGTCTGTACCATGGGAATCTGCCAATTTTGTTTATTTCATTCATCCCATCAGATATTCTTCTGTGGAGCATTTGTAGTCTCCTGAAAAAGTGGAGGAGGAATGTTGCCTTATTCTTGTTAAAGCTCATTTTTGCTGTAGTTTGCTGTAATGTGTTGAATAATTATCTTTGCTAGTACTATTTTAGTTAACTCCTAGATAATGAGCTAGCTAGCTAACATTACTGTTGGTTAGGAAGCTCACTAGGACAGAATAGGGTAACCCCCCATATCCGCTGATTTGGTAACCACAGACTCAATGTAATTTATAGCTTAAACTTATTCATAGGTATGTAACTACACGGAAAACAAGTAATTTATAGTTTTCGCGACTATCGTAGTTCTGTAGGGCTTGGATCGCTGTATTTAACATGACAGTTTTATAACCTCTATATCAGTGCAGGGTTGCCAACTGTGGTCAGCTGGCTGGAGTGAGATTTTCCATTCAAAACAAGTCCACACACATGCATAAGCATACATTTATGTAACAGTTTTATTTCCTTAACAAATAAAAATAATAATAAATAATAGTCTCGTGCCCGTTGCTTCCGGGATAGGCTCCGGACCCCCCACGACCCAGTAGGATAAGCGGGTTGAAAAATGGATGGATGGATGGATAAATAATAGTCTGTAGGGTTTGCAAACTACCCCAAAGCTTTTGACTCAACTAATTTTAGGTTCATAGTGGAATAATATAGATTTGCCATAAGACTTGCATGAGATCCTGACAGGGAGCATATGAGTTGGCAACCCTGTCAACGCTTTGTATAAATAAAGATACCTGTTTAGACAGATTACATGCTATAATTCACTTTGATTAGTCATACACAACCACAAACAACGTGCAACAATTTCTGGTTATCAAAGCAAAGCTTGCTACCAGCAGTTCAGTTGCAGCTGATCTTAGCCTGAATAACCAAGCTACAGGACCGGTGCCTTCGAACCAATATTACTGTTCAGGTTAAATGTTCTTGTCTTATGTTGCTATATTCCAGTTCATGAGTTTGAGTGTTTAAACACAAGCTTATGTTTGGTTAGCAGATACTTATATCCAAAGCACCTTATAGAAATCATACAATAATAAATTTGTCTTTCCTGATTAGAGAGATGACCAGGAGAGCAAAATATCCACCGATTTCTCCAGTCATTAGCTGTTACTGCACTGTATAGTCCATTGTGTGTAATGGTGCTCACACACAATTTCTAATTGCCTCCCTAACCTGAGCAGTCTATATCCAGGCCTGCCTGTTACTAATTTTAGCCCAACACCTCCATGGTCAGTCTGGCTACCCCTAGTGAGACCAGACAAGGGGAAGATGATGCGATTCAAGTAATTTTGCTGCCATTTATTGTAAGAGGTAAAGTGCATGGGTGGGGCTTGACACCTGGTGTCCAGCAAAGATGGCAAAAGTTATGAGGTGATGGTCAAAATGACATCAGACTTGTTTAGAGGGAATCTTAAGTCACAGGTGCTGATCAAGATTCCATGATGCAGCAGACATACAAAAATAAACACTACAGCATGAGCTTCCTAGAATGCCCTTAGTGTTGCACTTTATCTGAATATTAGCATAACTGTCTTATTAAGTTCTTACTTTTTTAAAGACGTGTAAAGGTAGGTAAGGAACTCGTGCTGGCAGCGCGTTGCTGCACCCACCACATGACAAACCACCTCAGGGATGAGAACATCAGCCGTGTGGCAGGTGGTACCTCAGCTCAGCTCCACACTAGTCTGAATGGAGCAGTGGGTTTTTTACCATTGCTGGAGTGCCAATCCTGTCACTAACCCCCAAATTTCCCCACAAGTTGCATGTCCTGCTTGCAGGGTTGGATGTAGATTAATGTCAAATCCAGGACAATGCAATTACAGGTTAAGGGCCCTACTCAAGGGCCCAATCTCTTGGCTCAGGGGATCACTCTTGGCATTCACAGGATTCAAACCAGTGCTCTTCCGATGGCTGGCACAGATTCCTAGCCTCAGACCCCATGTTTGTACTGTGCTATTTGCCTCACTTGTACGTCGTTTTCGACAAAAGCTAAGTACTGCTTCGTGATCACCGTGTTTCACTCAGAGGATTATTACTGTCGCAGTATGCTTACGCTGCATTGCATGTAGCAGGTCTGATTTCATGGCACAATGGAGGAAGACAGGGGAAACGGTGAGGAAAGTCAGAGAAAAAGACGAAAACCTAAAGTTTGGGACCATTTCAAACAAAAGAAAAGTGAAAATACTGTACAGTGTGTCCATTGTAAAACTGAATTAGCTTACCACAATAGCACAAATAGCTATACAAGTTAAAATAGAAGCTGTTTGTATGCAGATAACCTGTTAGTTAGTTTGACACAATATTTAAATTTAGTAACTTGCAGCAGGCTGACAGCAGCCGTCACACTTTGTCACAGTTATACCTGCAGCATGCAGGGGTGAGTCTAAAGGGGAGCGTGGGGTGTACTCAACTAGATCTGTTTCAAGGCTTTAGTAATATTATTTTGCAGATTTAGATTAATATGAATAATATTACATAATTATAATAATATAAACAATATAATATAAATATTATAGAAAAATTACCCACCACATCCCCCAACAGCCTTAGGCCAATAAAACTCAGACACTAAATTATTATTATTTCATCTCTTTTTCAGTAAACCACAGTGTTTTATGGACAGCTTTGTTCAGACAGTTGCATTGTGAACATGATTGTCACAGACATGCACCCTCTGTCAATGGTAGAAAACACATGCAGCGCGATATCCAACCCCGGCAAAGCTAGCAAAGTGCTTTCTGTATGTCCTGGCAACATCTACACTATCAGAACATCTATTTCTTGCAGCAGGAAACATTGCGTCAAAGCGGAGGGCAGGCCTCAGTTCTGAGCATGTTGATATGCTCACTTTTCTACATTGCAACTGCCACATGCTCCTTTAAAGGCTCACACACACACACATTCTCACACAACACGTTTAAACACACATGCTCACTCACATTGACTTACACACAAATTAACATGCACATACCATTCCTACCTCATCCAGGAGATACAAACCTGTCTGAACTTTTTTTGCCTCCTATTAATGTAGAAGAATATTTTAGAGACCTGTCTATTTTTTCTTTTTTGAATAGTTTCTGTTGCTCTTTAATAAGACAAAAGTATTTCTTATCTGATTACTTGATTAACTGATGGAATAATCGATAGAATACTCAATTACTAAAATAATCGATAGCTGCTGCCCTAATCGATACATTATAGCCAAACCAAAGTTGCATTTATAAGGTGCAAATGTAACATCAAATGCCGCTGCTGATCTCAATCTATTTCTATGCTGTTCTGTATAGTTTTCTGGGCAAAACCACAGAAATACAAAAGCACTCTAATTTCATCAACTGCTCATTTAACCAAAAATATCCCACACACGCTGAGCTTCTGCTATTTACATAGGGTGAAGTCAGCAAAAGTGGGACATCAGCTAAAATTGAACAAATAAGGTTTTGCAGCTGCTGCTCTCTAAATAATCTATTCCAAGACCAAAAAGAAACAAAAAAAAAAAAACAAAAAACACGCTTGGAATGTTCCTACAATGGTATTATATTTACATATTAGCAAGTGATTGGTCAACTTTGAATTTTGTGGGTATGGTTGTATCTGAACTGCAAGATGATCTGAAGACGCACATGGTGATTCCCTGTACAAACTGCTTGGGGTTTAAATGTAATGGGGTGGGACACCAATACAATCTGATCAACAATCAGCCATTGTTCAAATATTGTCTAATAATAAGATAACTAAATTTGAATCCATTATTCTTCAGATTTATTTTCTCTTAAAAATGCATTTTCGTAACTGTCCCATTTTACCTGACCATGGTAGATAAACTGGGACGGCAGCATTCAGCAAAATAGGGACACCATTTCAAATCAATAACACTAATTTGTCAAGGTGTGACATGAATAAGAAGCTGTGTAACAATGCAGAATTTGTCATTTTTTTCCCAGAAGATGGTACAGGTTTGTAGGCAGAAGACAGGGAGAGGACGTGCATAGGGCTAAGCGAAGTGGAAGACAAAGGTACAACCAATGGAGTGATGAAAGAATGAAAGGTGCGATAAATTAATACAGGGAAAGAGTGGGAGCAAGCCAGGAACCAACGCTTTGGTGTGGGTGTGGTGTTTTCCAATGTCCAGCCCTCAAAAACAAGCGAAGGGTGACTTTTGTTATGCCTTTGGTATAAGAAGTCATTTCTATCCAAATCATTGGAGAGAGAATTGACTGTGATGTTGAAGCTACTGTCACAGAGAGGTGTCCCACTGACTGAACAGGCCAACAACACAGAGTAGAGTTCATAGCTACTGACATTGGTTTTAAGGTGCATAGCCTACAAGTACACACATCCACAGACACACACTTTTAAATTTCATTAATACTTTGGCTGCTTTTTATATTTAAAATTTGTTAAGATTTTCTTGTATTGAAGAAATAATAATAAACATAACAAAATTATTACTGGAGTATAAACCAGGCCAAATAATTAAAATAGCATGTCCCACTTTACCAACTATACTACCTGAAAAAGCCTCTTGAGAAAGAAACTTGTACTCATCTTGTTGGAATGTCTGAATCTTTTTATTAAAATTTATATTGGCTCTATTAACAGTGGTTAAGGACAGCAGAGACCGGTTCAATCTTATTAAACAGCACTACTGTATGTGGGTATATGTTTTTAGGCACACTTTTAACATTTACCAAAAAGTGTCGCAATTTTGCTGACTTCATCCTATTATAACGAATGTTTAATGATAATCAGTGTATTAATTGTTTTTTAAAATCGTGTTGATTAATATTCATAAGACAACAGGTGAGTCAACACACTTGATGGGGGCGGGAACATCGGTGTTTTAAAATGACCATTAATTTTTATAAATCACAAAATATGACTATTATTATAACTCCACGAATCCCAGTGCATCTGTACTGCCAAGAACTGCAAAACAAGCCGGTTACGCCATCTCCCTCAGATGGACCGGAGCAGTAACTTCGCACAATCTTTACCAGTTTGCTTTATACATTCAATTAGGAATAAAATCACGTTTACTTACTCTGCCCTTCGAATTTGCGTATAATGGTGTCCAGGTAGGTGTTCTGAAGCGCTACATGACCCCGTCTCACTGGCATCTTGGAGCAAAAGAAAGATTTCGCCTATCCCGCGCATCAAACTGCACACTATTCCTTGATTATTTAAACAAAAAAATTCGAATAAACAAAAATTAAATGCATATCACGACAGCAATAACCATTAAACACGTGTCGGCCGGTGAGGCAACGTCCTCACTCTAGACGGAGGCGGATGTGAGTAAATGCGGCTGGGTGTCCAGGAGCGGAGACTGGAGCCGGTGCACGGACAAGACAACTTGGAGACTTTGAAACTAAATGCGGAAATCAAACACGTGCGTGTTTGGGTGCAGATGCAGGAAATACTGTTAGATGCGGAGAAGAAACGGCGCCCTCAAAAACAAACAAAAAACACTGATTAAAAAATTAAAACGTCAAGGGGAGACTTGGAGTGTGGATAGATCATCAAGGAGGAAGCGGTGGCGATCAGAACCTCCGCCTCTCCTCTCCAGCTTGCCGCGGGGGCCACAGGGGGAAGCCGCTAGCTGACACCGCTGACAGAAAGCAGAGACTCCCCTCGTCACCTCGGGAACGTCGCGCCCGAGAACGAGCCTCTAGAAATAGACCCTCGTCGCGGCTCAGGCTCCTATTTTTTCGTCTTTTTTCGATTGGCTTGTGTCTACGACTGTTGCTTGGGAGGACTTGCTGTATGATCTCTATTTTAAGTGAGCGTAATTTCTTCCGTCTCTGTATTACGGTACTTAAATTTTAAGTAAATCACTTAATTAAATGATACAAGCATTGTTGAGTTATGGAAATAAGTCATGACAATTTCGCCCTCAGCTCCACCTACTGGCGCTTGTAAACCTGCCAAGTAATCATAGTCTTAAGTATTTGTTTTTAATTTTCCCACAAACTGCAAGTCTTCAATGTCTGTAACAGTTCAAGCTTTTCTTCACAGCTGTTTGGTTACTTTATATAATTTATTTCATATGGTAAGCAGTTAAAGAAAGTTTAAAACCTGCGTGGAAATGAACTGTCCCTTTTATATTCGCCTGCTGAAAAAAGCAAACGAGGAGTACATGATAAGCACATGGAACACAAGGTACAACTTGTAAGTTTGAAAGCGAAGATAAGGCATTTTTGAAAATGAGAACGGCCGGGCGTTCAGCACCTTGCATTGTTGTTTTGACAACTTCACTTTCAAGCTGGATGGCCTCTTGACATCTTTGCCCTTAGCTGGCTGCATGTTTAGAGTGAGGGTGTGCGGGCAGCTCCTCTGCAGAGCCCGTCCTTCACCCTTCACTCTTCTCATCCCTGCACCTTCTTTGGGCTGCTGCAGGCAGAGCCTGGCAGACTGAGGCTGCAGGGAAGAAGGTGAGATGTGCAGCGTTGTCCTCGCCCCCACCATTCCGGCTTGGCTTCGGCGTTCACATCTCCAGCTGTCTGCCGGGCCAGAATGATGGAGCCCATCGATGCACACATGTGGACACACTCATCATACCTCACTGTGGACGAAGGCCATGCCATGGGGAAGTAGTAATGACAGTGGTAGATAATACCAGTCCATACCACACCACCTGGAAGGAGGTTATGCAAACCACAGCTGAACTGAGCTGAAACTAGTTGTTTAACCATCCAAGGCAGACAGGGTTTAAGGTCCAGGGAAGTTTTCATGTGTTTTGAAAATTCGTGACTTTTATTAATAATAAGCTCTATATCCAAAATTAATTTCCTTACAACAGTGTCATAATAATCTGTTGGCTTCAGAGCACATGGAAAAAGTATAGCAATATAAATGTTATATAGTCATATTAATTCATTATAGTACAATAACAATATACTCGGAAGCTTTGAATATCACAGTTATTTCCACTCCTAGTATAATACCTTTGTTGTGATAAAGTGTGTGGATTTCAAATGCAGTGAGATGCAAACATATTTTAACCTGTTAGCCTTCAAAGTAAAAGAGCTTCCAAAAAGCCTGAGGGATAAATAGACAATAGGCATGACACGGGATAAAAGCTGCAGAGTCAGAGCCACGTTTCTCCTGACGCGCCCATATCTGTGACATGCTTCTTCTATATTCACCTCCCGGCAAAATCTGCCTTCCTCCTGTTTTGTCGGTCAGCCTGCCGTAGGGTCCCCCAGGCAGGGCTTCGCAGGGCCTCACCGTTCAGACAAACGGAGGATCCTGCTAAAGGGTCCTTTTAGGTCATACTTCCAGCACATCCTCTAATAGCATTCACTTAGGTTAGAGAGTGCTGAAATAAACACAACTCAGCCACTCTGGCCTAGGTTTATACATGGAGGTCTCATAACGGTATTACATACACACAGCAGCTCAGCCGGGTGGTGAGGAAGATATCAGAATGGTATGCTGGAACACGCTGATCATGCTGGATTACACTGGTCATGCTGCATCACGCTCTAGTCAGACATTGTGAGAGAGGTGTGGCAGATCTTGGCATGGACACTTACCTGCCCGATTTCAGATGCCTGTTCTGCAGGTCCATCACCTCACAACACTCTGCCCTGCCAAGAGGAAATGGTCTATTTAAAATTATTGCAAGTATACGCCAGTAGTGATGTAGTGGGTGAAGAGGCCAGTGTAAGGGATCCTTTGTCTCTTCATGTTTTAGTGAGAAACTTCCAGGTGGGAAGTTATGAAATGATCTGAGGGTATGAATTTCAATGGCCAAAAGAGAGGTGCTGAAGCTCTTCTGAGAGCCATGTGCAGGGCTGAGAATCTTATGGAGTCACAAGGGTCAGAATCTGCTGCCCTCCATGCCACATCCTCTGTGCTACCAAGCTGGTAGGACATTACAGGAAGGTTTGGTTAAAGGGCTCTGAGTCTGTTGTGTGGTTTAAAGCTTCTAACCTGATCTTAGTCATGGAAATATAGCCTTTGAGAGTGAATGAGATTAGTGGGTCAGTGGTGTCTTGGAATAGACTCATGGATGTGAGTATTTGTTTTGCTCATTTACCTCATGCTTTATGGTAGCTATGTCATGTGATTAATGTTGCTATGGGTGACATAGTCACCAGCTCATCAGCACGGGAGGATGAGTTTTGTTTTACCTTAGTGGTCTTGGATGCACATTCTACGGTGCCACACTCCCTTACTCAGCGATTTTTGGTATTTTGATATTTGGGCAAGTTGCTACATGCCCGCTGTGCTTTTTTACAAACATACGGTCAGTTGCTCTTGGTTTGTGGACTATTGACACCAAACTTGTTGCCATTAATAACACCAACAGGTGAAACATACAGATAAATAAATGAGGTAGGTACAGCCTCTAATAGCCCGATGCCCCTTTATGTTCCCTGAATGTGCTTATGTTGCTATTTTGTTGCACTTCTGGTCCTTGAATAGTCTTATTAGGTTTGTGCTTTTTTAGAAGTTGTTGTGTAACTTGCTCCAGTATTGCTTACACTATACCTGCGTATTCATAGGATGCCCGCTGGACTCCATGACAGTTTGTCTGTTTGCAGTCTGCTATCGATTCACTTGTAAATCAGCAAAAATATAAATGTAAACATAATAATGTTTCAATAAATTTGGCAGTAGGTCTCAAACTGCTGTTATTATATCAAGCATCAGAATATATTTCACATTGACTTGAGCTTAAAACTCAGCATAAGTATAATTTTGTAGCGCTGGGGGTGTCCATCGGGCACATGATGCCAGGTGTAAATAATACAAAAAGTTGTGTGCATTTATTATGTATTATGCTGTTATTGTGCATACAGTAATGCCATGTGTAGTATTTAACATTACCTGTTTAATGTGTATGCATGTGCCCACCGTGTGGCATGTAAGTAGTCTGGGTTGTCAATCTGGTGGGCAGAGTGTATGTCAGTTGTAAGTGTGATTGGCATGCATCAATTAAGCCATTTTGTGCTTTTACAGCGCTTGTCTACCTCATCATCCACCGTGCTTTCACTCTATAAGTGAAATCAGACACATTTTACTTCTGGTCGGTTAATAATAATAATAATAGTGAATCACTAGAGCCAAAGGAACAATTCAGCAGCACTGTGGACACCTACTCAGTACCAGAGATGACAAATAAGCATGAAAAGGGTGTGTTTGTATCTGATATTTTTTCAGACACAAATGATAAATATATGGACCGTCAAAAAAACAGGGATCATTCCAGAATTTGACAGACACTGTAAAGCCACTGAGCCATGAATTTGGAGTGTCCAGTCCTGAGGGGTCAGGCTTCCCAGGAAGAATCTCCATATGTGAAAGGTTCTGAGCTCAGTCCCTAAAGGTCACAAATATTCATGGAGGAGTCAAGCATAATGTGTTCTCTCCTGTCAGACACAGACTTTGGTGCTATATTTATCTGGCCTGACCTGCATGCCTCCCCCCAGACTCAACAAAAGGGTGGGGGTGAGCAGGAATGTGCGATGAAGAGGGTGGTGGTCTCAGAGGCTGAGGGAAGGGCAGCTGGCTGGGCCAAATCAACGGCACACTCGTACCTTATCAGTCTACTGATTCCTCCTCTTAGACATTCCAACAGTCAGAAAAGAGACTGAAACTATAATAATTACGGCCATATTCTGATAATTAGTCTGCATTGTAAAGTGCAATAGAAATTCTATGCCTTGAAATTAGTGGTGTATATGCACCACAACCAGACTTCCAATTCATGCCAAATTCTATTCTTTCATTGACATTCTATTTGTCGATGACACTGTTAACTAATTGTACAGTTCCAAGTGAACTGTACAAATTTATCTTTTCACTTTGTCAGTTCGCTCGCTGTCAGGTGGTCAGTATCACCACCTTTAATGAAATACATAATTTGATGAATGGAGTCATGTTGTTGTAACTCGTATAAAACATTTGGTGTGGGTGGGAAAATCCTTGGTGGTTTGGTAAATAGAACCATGTGACCTGGAGAGACTGGATTAGACTAGAACAATGTAAATACAAAACATGTAAAGAACAGGTGAAAGGAATCAATGCACACAACTTCTACCTGACCTGAATTGTGACTTCACCCTTCCCCTCATTCTCTCATAGTATACATTATCCAAAGTCAGAAGGTCTAGGGATCCATCACACAATACCCACATGTCAGTGCTCTGTTACACTCCATTCTTTCCCATTTGGGGCTTCCTTTGAGCTTGTTTAATGTGACTGGAGTCCACTGAGACATGACCATGCCCTCCTCCCACAGGTTCTACGTAATTAGAATGGTAATCATGACCTGCACCTTCGCCAGCAAACTGACAATGGCCAATTACCGACATCCCATCACATTCTGTTGGCAGGCAGCGCTAATTTTATCTACAGCCATGGCAGAGAGAGTGAGGCAGAGAGAAAGGAGAAACAGAGCATGGTCATTTAATAGATTTCCCTCAAGGTTCTCCTTCACCACATGATTTTCTTAGTCTTGCTCCTTCCTCCTAATCCCACCCAAGTCTGAGTCCCTCACTGTTGGACAGCCTGGGGCACAGTGAACCTAAACATCTGCCTTCCAGCCTTGTCCCGGCCCTTTGAAGTACTTTATCAGCACTGGATATTTTCCTGGCTCGATGCACATGTTACCAGCGACAGCTTCCACAAAGGACCCTAAGGTGTCACATTCCACAGATTAGAGTACACAGGGCTCATGCACTCACTGATTGACCATTAAACCCAAGAAACCACTAAATATATCCAAAAGGAATCAGCTAACCAAACAGAAGTACAGACAGTACTACCATCAATAAATTAACACTTGGGAAAATTGGACATTTTATTTTAACAGTCTGTACATAAAGAAGTTTTACTTCCATCAGGAAAAAGATTAGTGTTAGTGGGAGACAATGGGAGAATCCATCCATCCATGATCTACACCGCTTTATCCATCTGGGTCGCGGGGAAGCTGGAGCCAATCCCAGCATCTTCGGGTGCAAAGACTTTATAAAGACCAATAATATTAAATAATGCTAGAGGAACACCATTTCCAGAGTACTTGGTCTGCAACTATGCTTACGTAGGTGGTATGTGTCAAAGTAACATCTAGACTCGAGGAATGCCAGGACCCAAGGACATTGCCCAGAGCGTCACACTGCCTCCACCGACTTGCCGCCTTCCCATGGTGCATCCTACTGCCATCTCTTCCCCAGGTGAACGATATACATGCACCTGGCCATCCACATTATATAACAGAAAACGGGACCCATCAGACTGGGCCACCTGTTTCCATTCCTTCTTGGTCCAGTTTTGAGGCTCATATGCCCATTTTTGGCATCTTCAGCGATGCACAGGGGTCAGCATGGGCACTCTGAAAGGTTTTGACAGGCGCCATTGTTATCATGATTGGGAAGCGAGGGTGTTGAAGGCAGGTGGAAGGCTCAAACAGAGGGACTTTATTTACAGAGGGACTATATTTTATTTTATGAAACAGGCATGACTGGGAAAGGAAATGGGAATGCTAGCTGGGCAGAGCATGACAAATGTAACATGAAAATCAATGTTATTCACTTTACCTGTCAGTGGTTTTAATATTATAGATCAAGTGTATATACTGTACATGTATGGCTGACAGTCAATTCATTTTCTTTAAGAATTGCATATTCAATCAAGTTATTTTATCAAGCAGTTTAAAAGTTTTTTAGATTTAAAATAAACTGCAACTATGTTCAGCTTCATTCAGTTTATTGCTGGTCAGATACAGTAATATATTATCGAACAAATATGACAGCATTTGACAAATGTTTATTAAAGTGTCAAATATTTGTTAAAGTACGACAACATGAATGAGGATAACAGTATTTTTAACTACCTGTTTAAGGAAAAAAGCTGAACAAGTTCACAGTGTATACAGTGAAAAAGTGAAACCATCCATCCATCCATCTATCCATTTTCTGTCGCTTATCCAGGGTCAGGTCGCAGTGGCAGCAGTCTAAGGAGAGATGCCCAGACCTCCCTCTCACCAGCCACCTGCTACAGCTCCACTAGGGGAATATCATGGCGCTCCCAGGCCAGCCGAGAGAATAATCGAAAATTGAGAGCTTTGCCTTCTGCCTCAGCTCTCTTATTACCAAGATAGAATAGTAGGCATCTGCATATCTGCCGATGCTGCAATGATCTGCCTGTCGATCTCCCGCTCCCTTATTCCCTCACTCGTGAACAAGACCCTGAGATACTTAAACTCCTCTGCTTGAGGCAGTAACACTTCCCCCACCAGGAGAAGGCAATCCATCCTTTTATGGTCGAGAACCATGCTTTCAGTCTTGGAGCTGCTCATCCTCAATCAGGCTGCCTCACACTCAGCTGTAAACCACGTCAGTGCCTGCTGAAGGTCACAGCCCTATGACACCAACAGGACCACATCATCTGCAAAAAGCAAAAACGCGATCCTGACGCTCCCGAACTGGAGCCTCTCCACCCCTTGACTATAACTAGAAATTCTGTCCATAAAAGTTTTGGTGACAGAATTGGTGACAAAGGGCAGCCCTGGTGGAGTCCAACACCCATTGGGAACGAGTCTGACTTACTGGCAATGTGAACCAAACTCTTGCTCTGTTTGTACAGGGATCTGATGACCCACAACAACAAGCCCCATACCCCATACTCCTGGAGCACTCCCCACAGGACCCTCTGAGGGAAACGGTCATATGCCTTTTCCAAGTCCACGAAACACTTATCGACTGGTTGAGCAAACTCCCATGAGCCCAGTGGCCCAGTGTTCTGCGACCAGGACAGAATCCGCATTATTCCTTCTGGATCTGAGATTTGACCAATGGATGGACCCTTCTCTACAGTATCCTGGCTTTGACCTTTCCAGGGAGGAAGGAGTGTGATCCTCCTAAAGTTGGGACACATCCTCTGGTCCCCTTTCTTAAAGACTAGGACCACCACCCCAACCTGCCAATCCAAAGGCACTTTCTCCAATGTCCATGCAATCCCATCCACCCCCGGAGCTCTACCACCCAGTAGTTGTTTGACTACTTCAGTATCCTCCGGCACAGAGATGGGCAAGTCCTCCTCTGAGTCTTTCAGCTGTACTTTCTTTGAGGAAGACGTGTCAGTGGAATTTAGGAGATCCTCAATATCCTCCTGAGACCCATTCATTTATGTCCATTGTAGTGCATATTTTGTTTTTGCATATATCTTTTCACTGATGTAAGGAAACATATTTATTCCTGTTGTACACTAAAAAGGACATGCTGTGAAATAAAAAATTTAAATAATTTTGAAAAAATCTGAATTGTAAGATGTCTTATTTCTCCAAAGACAAATAACCTAAAACTGAAGGATACTTTTTCCTTGGGTCTCAGGAGGATATATTCCTTCCACCACCCAGGGGTCAACAGTTCTCCATTCCTGCTGTAAATAGCATAGGTGAAGGCTTGCTTCCCCCTCCTGAGTTGCTTAATGCCAGAACCTTTTTGAGGCCAACTGGAAATCCTTCTCCATAGGTTCACCAAACTCTGCCCACACCTGAGTTTTTGCTTCAGCCACTGCCCAAGCCGCTTCCTGCTAGCTAGCCGGCCCCTATCCGCTGCTTCTGGAGTCAGAGAAGCTAACTAAGCCCAGAAAGGCCTCCTTATTTAGCCTGACAACTCCTTTCAGCGCCGGTGTCCACCAGCGAATTTGGGGATTGCCGCTGCAACCAGCAATCTTACGAAAACAGTTCTGCACCACCACCTCAACAATGCTGTCCCAGAACATATAGCCCGTTTAGGATACATGTCCCTCAACTCCTTGGGTGCACCAGGTCTATCTGGCATCTTCCCCCACCATCGGATCCAACTCACCACCAGGTGGTGATCAGTTGACAGCTCAGTTGCTCTCTTCACCCAAGTGTCCAAAACACAAGGACGCAGATCCAATGACACAATTACAGAATCGACCATCGAGCTGCAGCCTTGGGTGCTCTGGTGCCAAGTACACTTATGAATGCCCTTATGCTCGAACATGCTGTTCATTATGGACAAACTGTGATTAGTGTGAAGTCCAATAACAGATTACTGCTTGGATACGATCAGGCAGGCCATTCCTCCCAATCACACCCTTGTAGGTTACACTGTCATTACCCATGTAAGCATTAAAGTCCCCCAGCAGAATAACAGAGTGCCCAGATGGGGGAAAATAAACTATAGATATAGAGTAAATTACATTAATGCCCCAGTTGGAATAGTGGCTCTGAGGCTAAGGATCTGTATCAGTACCTGGAAGGTTGCTGGTTCAAATCCTATGAATGCCCAGCATAGTTCTATTTTGTTGGGCCCTTTAGCAAGGCCCTTATCATGCAAGTGCTTTGTCCTGGATATGATGTTAATCTACATAAAGCTCTATAAAGAGGTCCTCCAACTTACAGGGAATAACTTGGGGGTTAGTGGTAGGATTGGCACTCTAGCCACTGGGAAAAAACTCACACTTGTCTATTCAGACTACTATGGTGCT
This sequence comes from Cyphomyrus plagiostoma, assembly GCA_019775915.2. Lineage (NCBI taxonomy): Eukaryota > Metazoa > Chordata > Actinopteri > Osteoglossiformes > Mormyridae > Cyphomyrus > Cyphomyrus plagiostoma. The sequence goes on from JABFEA020000048.1 coordinate 7,902,397, forward strand.
GATTTATCACCCACTGTATCTTTGCACTCCAGTTCTCATCCCTGAGGTGTTTTGTCATGTGGTGGGTGCCACAAAACACTGTAATCAGTGCATGGTCCTTACCTACCTATTATGGTGATAGGGCCACTTCTGCATTCCATTAGTACTTATAGATCAAAAAGTTGAACAATAATTGCAGTTAAGTCAGGCAGCATTATATTCTACGTATTTGAATTTGTGGATAAAACACATGGGCAGAATAATTGTTGATGAGACATTAGCACTAATTTTCTGTGTAATTTGCATTTTAAAAATGTATTATTGAAGCAGCAGAAGTGATGCGAACATTGCTATGTAGATTATGTTTTTTAATTACTTATGAATACCTTTAAGGATGAAATTTGAAGATGCCAGTGTTTTACATGTTGTCTCTCCTTAAGATGTCACCTTAAGAATTCACCATTTAGAGAGATAAAAAGCAAAGGAATTCGTTTTGACTTTAAACGACTTGTCATTTTCTTCTTGTTATGCGACTTCATTAAGCGTTCTGCGTAAATCAGCATAAACACCATCAAACGAGTGTCATCACTTTGTAAAACCCAGGCTTCCAGCATGACATATATGAAAGTGATGACAGATTCAAAAGCCTAAAAACATCAGCTAAACAATATTGTACAGCAAACTTAATAAATGCATTATTTTTGAAGTAATTGCACACAATCATCATTTCATTTTTTTGGTATTTTATTTTAAAGTAAAATGTAATTTTTGACATTCACTAATTAAATCATTTTCTAAAATATACTGTTATAGGAGGTTATTGCTACATGTTGTGTCCGACTCTCCTATCCTTACCCCTGCCTCTGAACCTAGACCCTGGTTCACTGTAATCTATATGTGTAATCAGGTCACTCTTATTCATAGTCGGGTTACAGAGGGATGGAGCAAAGAGGCCTTAATTAGTTAGGTGCATGGTGGTGGCAGGGGGCGGTTGCAAAGGGTTATTGAGAGCAATCTATGGAATGCCATGACAGTTCGATTCCACTTAGCAGGAAAATCTTTGTGTGATCACCCGAGCCTACTACTCAGAGATATCTTAATCAGGATGAGAATCCCGAGAAGACGCAACGTCGGGGGACAGTGCTTGGTGTTCCTGAATGTGCGAGGCAGCTAAGTGGCTTATAAACAAGAACCAGATTTTCCCACCTTTGGTGTCTGACTGTGAGATGAGACTGAAAAGGACAGATGTCATTCTTATCACCATGGCTGCCAGCTGATGGCCACTTCAACTGCAAGGGAGATGATTGGTTATCGGTTCCCTATGCAAAAAAAGACACAGTGTATTTGGAAGGATTGCTGAAAGGCAAACGTGCACAAGCACATATTGTTGCGCAGTCACTTTGCACACTCCAGTTAGAGAGAAGAACAAGACAGGGTAACAGACTCAAGATGCAATATCCCCAGTGTCTGTGGGTTGGGCTTGAAGTAAACACTGCATCCCGGATGATCAGCCCCACCCCTCTGATTTTGGGCATAACAGTGTTACATTGCACTTCACAACCTTGTTACTCCACTTTATAGGGGCTGTGAATTGTAGACACGCATTAATAAAGTCTCCTAAACAGGAATTCTCCATGTAGGTATGATGGGTTTTATAGATAGTACTCACAGAAAATCTTGAGTCAGTTGCTTAATTCAGTAATAATCCAATCCAATACAAAATGGAACAAAATGAACAAAACACAGACATTACCAATAAAAATAAAAACAAACAGGAATTACTCAGCACCAATTAAAAGCCCGTTTAAAAAGAAGTGTAACCTACCCGTACATATCTTCCATGCAGACATTTTCTTTTTATTAACTGTTGTAATTTTTTTGACTGATTCAGTTCTGTTCTTACCATTTTAATAATAATTGCAATTGTAGTCATGGACTCCCAAAGGCATACTATACATAAATGTGTGTGTTTTATGTTATTGCAAAGGTTTTACTAATTAAAATGCACCCAATGATGCTTGTCAGTAAACTTTTTAATCCAGAACAGTTGTTTTAGAACTATAATTTGGGTTTCAATGTATTAGTACTTGAAATGAATGATCTACTTTATTAATTTCTAATGTAATATGTATTTTATTAAACAAATGAATGAAGCAATGATTTTTGTTATAAAACCAGTACATTTGCAATATTCATACTGAATTAAGTAAACGTCACAAGACTGTGAGCACTGTATGTCATAGTACTTAAGTTGATGGGGTCATGGGTTTGATACGAGTAGGTGAACTGGTACCCAAAGTGTGTGACTAAAGTGTGTGAAAGTACATGACTGGATGACTGGGTGACCCCCTGTCTTCAGGAATTACTTTAAAAAGGGGATTTGCAGTAAGACGCAGGGAGGGATAATCATCTCACCCTGAAATGAAGGGTGGTCCTTCTCCCTTCCAAACAGCGTCAGAAAGAGACGCATAACAGCAGCACTTCAGCTTCAGAGGCTTTTTTAGCAGGCTCACTAGGCTCGTGATCTCAGGTGAAACGCACACTCTAGTGAAGTGACAGCTGCCAGTGTCTGCGCTTTATCACCTGATGCTGCGAAAGCGTGAGGTGGAAAATTCAACAGCAATTATAAAAAAAGAATTCAGAGCGAGACAGTCAGTGCCCGGCTTCTCGTTTTGCCTTGAGCTCCACATAACCACACTTTTCAGGAGAGAACTCCAACATCTTAATTCAAACAAATAAGAGGCACAATTGCATGAACTCATATGTGTGCTGGTGGAATTACGTGAAGAAACTATATAAAGAAATCAGAATCTGAAAACTTTTATTGTCACGAGAGAAATTGTTTGTGAGACTGTACATCACGCAACCACACAAGAAGACAGAAATAGTCCACAAGCAGATCCCTGTCTAGCTGCTGGGCTGTACATGTGTGGTCATGCACACGGCCCCCTTGTGGAAATGGAATGGTGTAAATATCCTCTTCTCCTTCTTAGGCCGCATGAATCTCCAGGTACACTATGCTATATCTGTACTTAAAACAAAAAACAAGTATGACACTCCAAAGGACCATGTCTGAGGGAAAATAAGCAGAATGCCCCAGGAGGAGGTGGTAGTGATGGGATGAGGAAAAAGGGGGCGACGGTCTCGACGGCAATGCAGGGAGATTGGGGAACTTCATTATCACCAAGGGCAACAAAAACAGAGCGACAGTGAGTCACAGCTCAATATAACATAAAAGGGGCCCATTACGGCAGGGCTGCCGGAGAGTGTAGCCACAAGACTGGAAACCGAATAAGCGTCTACATGTTCTTTAGACCGGGTTAGAAATTAGCTCTGTAACAGCGGCACCTACTGGAAAGATAAAGTAGTTCTATTACATGCCCACACTAAATGTTAAAATTTCAACTTCCTTTAATCTTATATAAAATATTTTCTAAAATGCACCGTTGACATACCTCCCCATAGCTTGGTTCCAGGAGTAGATGGTTTCAGTGCATCTCCTGTAGAGGGTAGTATTGATACACAAATCATATTTTATTCCCAGATAGTTCTCAAACTGTGGTGTGTGAAATGATTTTCTGAATATTCTAAAATAAAGTTACTATATGTTTATTTAGACGCCAATGCCCTCACTTGGCAAATTTCATGGTAGCAATCTGGGCGCTGGATGGCAATATTTATTGTGTAATATTTATGTATTTATCTCAGCGAAATTTATCATGGTGGAATTTAATCAGGTTTCTGAGCCCTAGTCCTAGAGAGTGGCGGCAGATGAAAGAACAAGCACAGCTGTGGTGAACCTGATTATACTGAGACAAGTTGGTCTTATTATAAGGATTTTTTGGAAAGCTGGGGACAGGGTGTACGGTAGGCTTGGACATTATTACAGTAATATTTTCAGTATACTGCAGTATTTCCTTTCTGCAAAATTTATCGTGGGCAACTCCCCACTTGGCAAGATATATCGTGGGAATCCCCCCGATATATAAGATAACGTAATATATGGGGCGCCGTTTGTAAAGTTACAACATTTTTTTACTTGCCACTTTTTCAACATTTAGTGCAATTTTCTGACATT
>JABFEA020000048.1:7957695-7972135 GCA_019775915.2 Cyphomyrus plagiostoma
TCCATTATTTCTTATGGGGAAAATTCGATCAGAACTCAAACTTTTTAGGATTCGATCCAGAGTTCTGAACAGATTAAATTAAAGTTCTGAGGTACCACTGTATATTTCAAGTATTTTATTGCATTGTATTGTACAGTAAGTTTTTTTTTTTAACGTAACAAAATAGCACCGTACAGGTATTGTCATTTGTTATTGTAGCTATCCATCACATATACATTATTGTATGCGTACTGTTTTACAAGTTAGAGACAGTCATTATACGGCTGGCAGTGCTGCCCGCTCACTGAAATGTTTCATCTTTTGTTTCACTATAAACTTACTACTCAAGCATTAATGCAGTCCATACTGTACATATGCATGTATGCATAACATGGCAGAAACCATTGTAAGTAGTGGGTTGTTATATGACTGACAGCATTACCCGTTCTCCTGTACCTGTCAGGCTTATCGATACACCGCTAATATTCTACTACGTCCTCTTTTAGGGATCTTTCAGTCACTGAATATTACAGACGCTCCTCACTTAATCTACCTGTTTAAGTGTGGCGTCTCAGCATCAAGCATCTCTTTTCCCATCACCCGTTCTTAGTCTGTTTCCTTTCTGCAGTCCATAAGTATTCACTGCACTAGTGTTTGCAATCTTCAAAACTACAGATTTTGTCTGTAAAGTTTGTACTTTATTTTGCTTTCCACACAGGGTTGCCAACTCTCAGGCATCTGGCATGACACTCTCATGTACACACAAGAAGTCTTACAGCATATCTATATTACACCATAAGCCTAAAATTAGCTACATCAAGATCTTTGACATGGTTTGCACACCCCACAGACTATTTTCAAGGTGGTAAAGATGTTAAATGTATGTAAATGAATTTGCAGACTCAAGCAAGCCAGCTGACCAAAGTTGGTAACCCTGACCACACAGTAAAAAATGTTGGTGAAAGTAAATAAAAATGATTACCTGCTGCCTGTAAACATTTATAAACATACTGAAAATGTCATAAATGGTGGAAAATCAGATTAAAACAGTATCTAAAGATGGTTGATACAAACCCATTGCCAGTACAGTATGCTTGAAATAGTAACGGAACTCAATCATCAAGTAAGGAGTGTCTGTATTTATAATAGACTTTGTTATATGTAATTGGAATGTTACTCAATGGATAGCTGTAGAGCATTTTTTGACCGCAGAACAGCTGATAACCTGATTATTTGTGTGATCACAGCCAGAGCACAATGTCTAAAGGCAGGAAGTCTGTCAGGACAAAGAGCGTTAAGCGGGACGGTAAGACCCGGCAGACGGCACACCTGGAGCACATCCCCTTTCGGCTGCGTGAGATCATGAAGAGTAAGGAGATGATGAAGTTGGGAGTCACCAAGCGGAAGGCCATGTTGAGAGGTGCTGACTTAGAGAGTTTTTATCCCTGTTCTCTTGCAGTGCTTTACTGTTTACAGTGCATTTGTGTTTATTAGCTAAATGAACATTTTGATAACTAGCTGTGGTAAATTATGAAACAACAGGCATGATGCAAAGCCTAGTTGAGGTTGATGGATGGAACGTATTTAATGGACTTTCTGATGTTCATGTGCTGCTTGAATGAACATGTTATGCAGTAATGCATGCTTGCTTTTCATTGTACATTTGATTGGCACATAATCAGGATCTCTTTGGCTGTTCCCATTGCTCCTCCCCTGTAGCCATGGCGCCAAAGCCAGATGCTGGGGTCCCACAGGCGACGGACATCCCTGTCCCAAACTTTCAGAGGGGAAAGAAGGAGTCAAAGATGGCGTATATGCAGCGGATCAGAGAGGAGACCCAGCACGTACAGTTCCTCACTCTGAACCAGGTGGAGCGCCAGCCAGAGCTGGAGCCAGACAGGCAGGAGAAGCCAGCAGACACACGCAAGGCTGAGAAGAAGAAAGAGTACATATTAACTGACCATGCATGTTTGATTCTTTGATTTTTGGCCCCCATGTACCTGTTCTGTGTGGAACCTATGTGAATAAGTGTCTCTTAATTATCATTTGCAAGTGTGCCCTGTGCTTCCTTTGGTTTATGGATGGATGGATGATAGAACTAATGCCATAAATTATTATGTTGCTTTGTAATTAAAAGATGCGGATGAAGATGGGGTTAAGTCTTGAAGATTAGCTAGAACCAGCCACATTTATTTATTGTTTGGTGTTGCCCTTTCTTATCTCTGACTTGTCCTTTCTCATATTACAGATTTGATAAAGTAAGATTGGAAAGGTTGCAGAAGAAGAAGATGGCAAAGAAAGAAGAGAGGGAGGAGAAGGAGAAATTTACAGGTGGGTGAATGTTTGAGCCAAGTGGTTCAGTCGCATCTCAAGATCTTGGTTTGTTCTCAGGTCACCCTTTCCCTTGCAGAGAAAGTGCAGTTTGGGGAGGTCGCCATGGCTCCCCCATCCCTGACAGCTAAACCCCGCAAAGCTCCAGCAAAGTCTCAGGTGCAAAATCTCTCCACATGATTCCATTTTCTCTGCAACTCATGAATTTATTTTTACACAGTTCATGAATTAGAATTTTTCAAAATGCTGTCTCTAGGGGGCGACAAAGGAACTACTGCTTAGCTCTCTCCTTGGCCATTCGTCAGTCTCCGGCAACAAGCCCTCCATGGCCCGGCAGCGGATGATGGAGGAGGAGCGGGAGCGCGTGGTCAATGCCTACCGCCAGTTGAAGGCCATGAAGCAGAGGGGTCAGGGGCCCTCGGTGAAGCAGCAGCTGAGCCCACACTGATGGTTTAGGCACAGCTGCTGAATTTAGGGGTTAACAGACTCACAGAAACCAGATTGCTGCTGTGTGTAGGAGGTAACATGCCTAAGATGTGAACACGGCCTGTTCAGGAGTGGATCAGGGCTGTACCAGTGCAGAGTGGTTCACTGCAGGCGTTAGACTCACTGGTTGGGGTATGTGGCTCAGTATGCAGGGCTTCTGCTTTGGATGTTAGCATTCAGACGTCCTGTCAGCTTTAGTCTCCCTTTATTATTTTACCATTTTCCATGGTTATTTTACCATTTCAATTAATTGCTATTAAATTTACACTGAAGAGTTCATTAGTACAAATCATAAATCTTCTGAGTGAGGGACTACAGAGTGTGTTGGGATTGTTTGCGTGACAAAAATGACTTTATCTCAAGCCACTGCCAGATTTTTTTAGCAGAGAAATGTATTCGTTAGTAACAACTTCCATTTCAAATCCTCATCTATGAGTTTGATAAGGAGCAGGGGCAAATTCTCCTGTCAGCCACCTAACCTGGTGGGAATCATACAGGGATGGGTAAACCCTGAATCAGGTGCATATGTATTATTCCATTTCTCAAAAGTTTTCATTTTCATTTCATGGTTAGTTCTTCTGGTCATATTGTGTTTTTAAGGTGGCTAAGCACAGTTTGTAGTCCTTCCACTAGGGTTCATTAGCCTGCCTTAGAGGCTGTGAGATATTATCTGTGATCTCAGGTACATTATTTGGCTGATCCGCAAATGTATATTGATAAGGTCGATGGAGAGTGTCAGCACATTCAGACCATAGATTTGCAAAACGGCATTTGGAGAGAATGGTGTGTTCATCAGATCTACTCCATGTCATGATTTACTCTTATCCCTGTACTCTATGCACGCACTCGGCCCTGTCGTCCGTCTTTGTTTTTCTGAATAATGGTTTAAGCAGCTGAATGTGTTTGGTGTGACAGGGCTTCTGTAAAGGGACCTTCACTTTAGCAGTATACTCTTTCTACATAGGACAGCCACAGAGCTGTTTACCAAGGCCTGGGCTGAGCAGTTGTGACTACATGTTGCTGTCGTTGGAAGGGTATGGGAAAATAGAGAGGCTGTGAAGTGCAGATGTGGGGGTGGGGGGCAAATGTTGTTTGGCGGCTTTGGGAGGGATAGTAAGATGACTACCTGGTTCTCGTAATTTAGTCTGCTGTCATTCATGTCTGACAGTTTTCTTCGGCTAAATAAGCCTGACCTGTTCTTGATGACCACCCAAATTCCCTTTGCCACTTATTTTTCCCACAATGCACTTGTATCAATTTCTCATTCTCACACAGTCTACTCTTCCTGTTATCACCTTATCCTTGCTATGTTGCCATCTTTCCCCTCCAGATGCAGTTTCCCCAATGATGATATATCCATGCCCAAAGTATTTCTTATAGTGTTCTCCTTATTCTTTCTGTCTATCCACTCATTTCTCGTATCCACTGATCCGTTACAAGATCACTGTGATCCTTCCAGAGTCTCCTTAGCGTAACATGAGCAGGTTGGTACAGAACAAATCCATGTGCTGCAGTATCTGAGGGGCTGTTCTATTGCAGTCTACCCCCTCTATGCAGATTCATTTAGGAAATTTGAATCAGTCATCTGCTATATGTCCAAAGTCTGCTACTTTGGACATACTTCGACTTTGGAATTCAATATGAAGGAAGTCAGTGTGGTAACGTACTGCGCATTTAGCTTTTGTTGAATTGTCGTATTCATGATTATTGATGTTTTATACTTTAAGAATTGCACTATCATCCATGAAGACCCTACCCTAAAGGTCTGTCTATATCCCTACTGGCTCTTGTGACCTAGGCACGCATAAAGGCCTGTCATTGTTGTATAAATGATAATATTTTCATATGTAAAAAAGATCAGGACAGATGATGTACTAGAAACTGGTTCATTGCACACAGATACCAATCTGCAGGACATCGCCAGCCTGTGGAGGTCTGCTGTTATCAGCAGATACTCGCCTGGGGCTAACCATATACGACATTTTGAGATAGCTGCATGAACAAGATTTGCATTCCAAACTCTTCATAGTTTTGAGGCTGGGGATGCTTGGTAACATTGAAACAGCAAATCCTGCAGTGGGCTATCACAGCTGTTTTCAAGCATGTTTCATATATGTTTTGTCCTAACATTTTCTTCAGGGTTTAGTGTGAGTTTTTTGAAAATATAAACATTGTTATGTGTTTCTCTGATCTCTGAAGCTATGTTCAGGTACAGAAGTCTAGTTTAGCCTCCTGATTCTTCTTAGCCGTGAAATTGGAATCTCAAACATGGGCTTGGTTGTGGTGTCATGAGGCTCAGACTGGAACATGTGACCAGGGGTGGCAGATCCATACTGAGCGGGATAACTCATAAGCTGGCTTGGGAAACTCTGGGGCATAGGATGGGGTGGGGAGAGCTGCTCTGCGTAACACTTTACTTGAGGAGGCATAAATAATATACAGTACTATTATACTCTTAATTAGTCATGGACTAACTATTACATAATTTATTAACCACAAACTATTCATGACTTGTATTTTAGTGGCTGAGTTACTACTAAGTTGTTATGGCACCGTATTGTAAAGTGTCACCAATGACACCATAGTATATTATTTGTGCCCCTCAAGTGTCACTGTCGCTCTGTCACTTTGTCCCAGTTTTAACAAAAGAAATCCCAATAAACATACACACATCTTGCTACTTCTCAGAGCATAAGGATGTGCTACATATAGACACACAGGACCTGCAGAGCCACTCTGATGCTATACTGACTTAAGGATGAACTCATCGACCACATGACTGTGTTTAGGCTCCTCCATTCTACGTTTTATGCATTAGAATAACCAAACTAAGTTTGTAACATTAGCATGTCCCATCTTCACTGTTCAAAATGGATGCCAAATGGAGGTCACAAGCACAGCTCACAAGCACAGCACATGCTGGTAGTCCTTTAATTGGATACCGAGCAGAAGAAGCTAGATGAACGGCTGGATGCCAGTGGCCACTTGTGCTGTTAAAATACTTGGATCTCGTAGGCAAAAACTCTGCAAAGCAGGTGGCACCAAAGACATGCTATAGCTCATCTGTGACCAGGAATAGTGGGAATCTGCCAGCATTACTGTGGATACGTTAGCATCTAATCATGTGGGACAGAGTGTGGTTCACCCATATTCAATGTATGTGAAGACTTCATGACTTGTATTTGCTTATCATGCTGCATGTGCCTCTATCTTTTTCGAGGCGGTCCCTTTATCTCTTGGGATCGCTATGCAAATGTTTCGCCTTACAAGAGAACAGAGCTTGTTGTGAACCTGTGTTTCCTCATTTACTATGCCTTATTGAACAAAACGAGTGCTACCTGTTCCTGTGGTCTTGGGGGCATTTATTAAATGAATAGACATGAGTAGTTTGTGGGAAAACAGGAGTTTCCTGGTTTCAAGTTACAGACACCGGTTGAGTGCTGCTGATTATGAATATTATCTTCCTGAGATGTTGCAGTAGACTCATGATGTACAATGAAAATAATCATAGGTAGAGTATGTATTCGGAGTTCATTAATTGAATACAGGTTCTGCATATGTAAAGAAGGCAATAAAAGCTTTACAAAATCTTATTCAGCTGTAACTGATTAGAAACAATGTACAGTTCCATCTTATCAAGTTAGTCTCTGATTTCTGTTTCCTGGTTCACTCCCGGGGGTGGTCTGGCTAAAATACAGGGGGGGGGGTCTTCTAAGAAGTCCACAGGCACAGGGAAAACACAAAAATCAAGTCACAAACGGTTCTTTACAGATAAAAAAAACTGGGCGGGGCCTGGGTGTGCTTACCAGTTGAGTTGAACATACTGGACTAGAATCAAAGAAAAGGGGCTTTTAAAATTAAACAGGACTTCAGGAAAATAAAAAAACTTCTGCAGCTGTGCTTCTCTGTGTTTTTTAAGCAGATATTGCTGAGGCAACTCTCCACTTCACAGTTCGGGAGCTGAGGTTGCCTTTGTGCAGGTAGAGCTTCAAGCTTCATCAAACAGACTGAGTTGGCTGTGCTCCAGAACACCAAGTGCGTGAATCACCCCCAGCCGATGCCACAGACTAATGCCCTTGGATAGGCCCTAGAGTGAGGGTACCATATACATTAATCACAGGACAAGAAGTGGGTGGCAGGGCACGTATGATGGTCAGCATGGCTGACCCCTTAACCTTCAGTGCCGTGTTTATGGGTCAGATTCCAGGCAAGGTCTGGTTCTGGGGGGCTGCAGAGGGACTCCGTCTTAGGACTTGAGAGTTAGCAGTGATCTGCGCCGTCAGTGCATCATATGACAAATCCTTCTGCTCAACACAGAGGGCAAAGAGGGTCACACACCAACAACATGCTGGCAAATGTACAGCGAAACATGAAGGCTACCAGCACCAGTATTAAGACCAGCACCAGTCTTAAGACATGGATTCCTCTAGCTGACCTTGATCAGAGTGAAAAATGGCCAGTACAATAGTACAATGGTGTAAATTTGAGGACCACATAGGACTCGTGATCTTGACTCATAAATTCTTTAAACATCTCAGTACATCTTAAAACTATTACTGTGTAACGAAGGCTGCAAGTTGGCACTTACATTTGGCGGGCCCTTTGTGATGAGGGCTAATGCAGTGGGCTGGTAAATGCTGCTGCGAGACCAGTTGCTGTAAGGGGATGTAGGTCTCCTGCCTATGGATGGAATCAGGAGAATGGGACTGAGAGGAAGCGATCAGATTTTCCTACACACATCATGGTTTAACTCCCTTGAAACTCTACACACCAACATGAACTAAACTCATACAGAACTTATACACATCTCCTTATCAGAGCCAGATATCTGTTTCCCTGGCACAATTAGGTGAAACTCCACATGGCTTAAGACCCCTCGTGAGAACTCAGCCGGAGAAGCACTCAATGGTTAAGTCCTTCTTAGCATCCTTCTCATTCAAAAGATCATCACAGTCATGTGGCAGGTAGAACAATGGTGATGCCAAAAATTAGAGGAGCTTAGAGCTGCTAAAGCTCACTGCACATGAAAGCAACAGACTGTTTTACAAAATGACTGAAATTCATGTTTTCTTCAATTGATTACCCTCAAACAGTAAATAGCATGGAAGTGAGAATACAGAGGGTATGAATTATATATAAGACAACAATGTGCTCTTGTGTGAATTTCTGAAGTTTTTGAAATTGCTCGTATTCATACAAAACAGAATGGGCTTATTTAAGAAGACATTTAATTTTCCTTTTTGTTGACACTTGCCTGTTTGTTTTCTGTTTGTCGTGGGTGGGCTTTTTTGACACATCACACCAACATATACATAAATGGCAATATAGAGAGCTGATATTTGACTTATAACCAAACCTTTTGCTTGAACCGTTTTGTTGTATGCCCCTTTCCTTCACGTTGCAGCTTGACCCAGACTGGACAGCAGCAACGTCTAATCATAAAATGCCTGAAGTGTGGCGTTTGGTTACCTGGGCTGGGCTCTTTCATAGAGAATGCTTTGTTCTCCATGTACAAGTTTTCATAGGGTGTCCTGGAAACAGTGACCGCCTTCTGCTCCTTCACAGTGTTCTCATAGGTTACCTCTGTGTTGCTGTAGAGGGATTCCCCACAGCCAGGCTTTGAGGTGTGGTCTTCTGTGAGCATGCAGATCTGGGGAAAACTGCTGAGAGTGAGGAACACCCATGCATTGACCACCAAGGCTATGGCCAATGTGGGGTCATCCCAGCTGGAGTTGCCATTGCCATCATTCCAATGGATGTACATGGTGATCCAAACCACCCAGATGGTCAGGGAGATGGAGGCTGTGGCCAAGAGGAAGGTGCATTCCTTCAGCCACTGGCGTCTCTTGCCTATTAAAGCTGACACAGCGCCTATCAGGGAAGTAAGTAATAAGGACATAACATAGATCAGTGCCATGGTAAAATCCTGGTTGGAATTGGAGCAGGGCACGGGCACATTAGTGGTGCTGTTAGTTGATGGGAATGACATAGTGAGGACCAGCCACTCGATGTTGATGATGGCTTCTACCAGCCAGAGGCCCAGGGCGCCCAGGCAGAGCACCCAGCCCGGGGGGCCCTTGTCATGACGAGCCAGTAGGTTCAGCCGCACACCCTGCATTAGTAGGCAGGCGAAGCAGCCAGCGAACAGCACGCCGAAGAGGAGCTGGCGTGCCATGCAGGTGATGAAGTTCCTGCCCATGACAAAGGCAAAGGCCAAGCCAAAGAGGCCCATGGTGCAGAGCAGGAAGCTGGCCTGTATTCCCACCGAGCTCCGCCGCTGGCTGTCTGTCACGAATGGCAGGCTGGCCAGCAGCACCACCAGCAGTATGAAGGAGAGCACCACTCCTGCCGCAGCCAGCGCCTCCACCACCACACCCCAGACGGCACTCAGGTCACACAGTTTATAGTACAGCGGAAGGATGGAAGCACCACATCCATCCGGGGGGCCATCAGCTGCCTGGGCCTCAGGCTGGAGCAGCAGGATAGACATGACAGGCAGGAGGGAGAATCTCGCTGCTCCGAGGTCCATGATGGGCCAGCCTGATGGAAACCAGAGAGCCAAATAACCAAGCAAGATGTGGAAATTAATTAAGTAAGTGGCATTTCAAAGGTGATCAATGGCAGGAAATGTCAGCACAAGGGCTATTTAGAATAACCAGTTCACAACAACCACACTTCATTTGACTGTGGAAATGAGACAAGCCCACAAAAAGGTAATTCATATGTTAATTACAGGCAGTCTCCAGGATATGAATGAGATCTATTACCAAAGTTTGTTTTTAAGTCAAACTTGTAGATGTCAGAAAAAATAATAATACAGCACAGAATAATAATTATACAATAAAATTAAAAGTAACTGCATATGGTACTGTACTATACCTCGAGCTGTGAACTGATGCAGGTGTGCAGTTTTCTTACGAGTATCATAAAGCAATGTGTGTTTGTTATTATAAAGTATTGCATTTAACCCATTTTTTAATATAACAGGCTTTATGACAGTCTGTTCAGGTATATGAGTTGTCCATATGTTCTTGACCTGGGGACTGCCTGTAGTTAAAGCCTGGGTGACATAGTTTTACAAGGATTTGGTCTCCTAACAACTGCATGACTAAATGTTACATGATGAATACGGCTGACCCAATATGATATGACAAAAAAGATTGATAAGACTGATGCAACAGAGTTTGAGGTAGAAGTTATATTGCACCATGTTTTTGTTAATGTGTAGTTTGCATAAATTCGAAATTCAAATTTCATGAGATGTTATTGGCCATTTGCAAGTATGTATGTATGTAAGTATACAAATATGTTAGGGTCCTTACTAGTTTACCCTGGGGGGGTATTCCATGAAAGTAGCTAAAGAAAGCGAGACTTTCCCAAAAAAGTCAGACTCAAACTACTGTAGCATAATCTTATGCTAATCTGCATGTCATTCCACTAATGCAGTTCAGCTTTAACTAATCAAGGCTCATACAAGACAGACTTGCATAGTCTCACTTAGTTTATTATTATTAACTCATATGTTAACTAATATGTTAGTTAAAATAGACATTTCATCATGTCCCACAGCGTCATAAAAACGGGTACCAATTTGTACTTTTGCTTGTCATTTGGGCTGTACCCTCAAGGGTACTCTTTTGTCAGTCCAGGTTTTCACTCAGTCCTGTTACCATAATACATTTCTGCCTCTAAAAATAATTTGGCACATATGTGGCATGTTCAACAGGAATCTCACTCTCCTGAATACCATAGGACCTGGATCCTTACATAAACTTCAGCTAGCACAAAATGCAGCAGCCATAGTTCTTACAAACAGTTAAGTTAAGTCTCAGATTGACTACACAATACTAAATTAAAAAGCACTGAATGGCCTTGCACCAAAAAACCTTAGAGATCTACTGGTCTCTACTGCTTGCAGATGATGTGGTTCTGTTGGCTTCATCGGACTGTGACCTTCAGCTCTTGCTGGGACAGTTCGCAGCCGAGTGTGAAGCGGCTGGGATGAGAATCAGCACTTTCAAATCATAGACCATGGTCTTCAGCCGGAAAAGGGTAGAATGCTCTCTCCGGGTCGGGTCCTCCAAAAGGCAAAGCTCTTGATTTACCAGTTGATCTACGTTCCTACCTACCCTCACCTATGGTCACGAGCTGTGGGTAGTGACCGAAAGAACGAGATTGCAAGTTCAAGCGGCCGAAATGAATTTTCTCCGTAGGATGGCAGGACTCTCCCTTAGAGACAGGGTGAAGAGCTTGATCAATCGGGAGGGACTCAGAGTAGAGCCGCTGCTCCTCCGCATTGAGAGGATCCAGATGAGGTGGCTCAGGCATCTTATTAGGATGCCTCCTGGACACCTCCCTGGTGAGGTATTCCGGGCATGTCCCACTGGGAGGAAGACCCAGGACATGCTGGAGGGACTATGTCTCTCAGCTGGCCTGGGAACGCCTCGGGATTCCCCCAGAGGAGCTGGATGAAGTGGCCGGGGAGAGGGAAGTCTAGGTTTCCCTGCTGAGACTGCTGCCCCCGCGACCCAACCTCGGATAAGCGAGAGAAAATGGATGGATGGATGGGTCAATGGTTGACTTACAACCACTATAATTCTCATTACTGTGCCATCGCCTTGGGTATTACTGGTTAGTTTTCACTGTTCACCAAACTTTGCAAAAAGTTGTGTAACTGTCCTGCAGTAACTATATCTAGTGTAAATGTGACACATAGGTTAATTAATTGTAGACCAGGGCAATTGTAGATGCAATATTACCTCAAAATCGTAGGGCTATTTGGCCAAAAGTTCTAGTTTAGGACGCTGTGTGAGTGGTTGCTCAGGAAAACGGCAGAATTGTGATCTCCTAAATCCAGGTCATGGCTGATGGATGGGTAAATACATTTTATCTAAGCATTGAGATTACTCTCAGATCGAGTTCATTTAGTGCTTATTACCAAGGCTGCAATCTGGAAATTACCCTTCCTGGTAACTGAGTAATGCTGTAACTAAGTGACCTATCAGTTTTTAAATGCTTTTAAACACACTCATGTTTTTCAATGTGAGCAAATTTCATATCAAAGAGCCAGAGATTATATGCTTGGAAAAAATGGGTATCATCTAAAGACAATCCCAAAAGTTGGGGAAGATCCATGAGGGCCTCCTCCTAAGATTAATTACATTTATCAGGACTGGTGGTCATGAGCCAGAAACACAAAGAATAAGAAGGAAGTTCTGAGACTAGATTTATATATCAGTCCCAGCCTTATTGCTGGGCAAACACACTTTACATGGGTCATTAATCTTCTATGTATAATCTCTGTATAATCACCACAATCTCTGTAATTCAGGACATGTGAACAACCTTCCAGCAGATAGGTGATGATCCAGTAACATGATTACTGTCGAAGGAAAGATGTCAGCCAGAGAAGCTGAATGACAGACCAGTTAGAATTGCGTAACCATCTTAGCAGCGCAGTACTGGCACACGGCTAAACCGTGGGAGGCTCTCATGTGCTGTGCACTGGTCCATTAGTGACTCACACCATATTATGCAGAGAGCGGATGTACAGTGTTACGTAAGATAAACCTTAAATCAGTGAGAGATGCAAGGTTCTGCAAAAAATATCATCAAGAAGGAACAATTATGTCTGCTGATATGCAAAGTGGACTTTTGCCCAGGCTTTACTTAATTACAGTTGCAAATTTAATGGAATGGTAGATGTTTTCTTCTTCAGGTTATTATGGTTTAATATGGGCTGATCTAATGGTTGTGGGACTAGACTCCTGGTCACCATATTACACACACTCATATGTGCCCTTTTGACTTCATTCCCCTAGTCTACTCTGCTGTTCAGCTGTTTGATGGTAACCTATCATTTGGTTTTTATTTACGTGTGTGTGTGTGTAAATTATAGTCTCATCATAAACTGGATAACATCTTCTGAACATGCCATTCATAGCTAAGAAACAGTGGAGTACATTAATTAACAGGCATTATACTTTTTGTTAAATCGTCATTTGTATATTCATAACATTTTCATTTAATGTAATAAACCAGGCACACTACTGTTGCAGTAGTAAATTTGTAGCGATTAGCTGTTGTTTTTTTTCTGTAAATGTCTCTAATGTTGTCTTAGGAAACTGTTCGAAGTGGAAATTGTGCCCACTGGTCAGATGAGTATAATTAACTGAGGTAAAAACTTGACATTCTCAATCTGCATGGAATCAAAACATGCTTTCTCAGTTTTCTGTGGCTTTTCTGGAAATATACAAGTACACACATAAACTAGATGAGCTTAGGGATAATTGGGAAGATGCTAAAAGGTTTGCAAAATTTAGGTGGACATTTACACCATCTGACAATAATCAAGTGAAATACAAATTACTAATTGGCTTGAAACACAACTGCTGCATTGTGTTGCATCGCATGTATGCTCTGCTGTCAACAAAATAACAGTGATGAAATAGTACACAAACAACATTAAACTGAAAATTCTGCAAATATCCAGATGTATTTTATGCCTATAAATATATACCTTCAAATAAGTATTACTTCGGAATTGCAATAATTGGAGTCATTTGCTTGACTGTTTTGTTTCATCTAGATATTTCCTTTTAAAGCAAAGTGTTACCTGTTGGCTTCTTGTAGTGTGTGGTTTCTTCTAGTTACTGTTTACTGCGGGCGTAGTAATCCAATCAAGTCAAAAATGTTATATGAATAACATCCAGCCTTCTGCCAAGAAACATATATTTCCTTACAAAAATGGTGTCCCTGTTTATTAGCCTCAAGAAGGTAAGCTAGGCTTATTTCACAATAATATTTGACCTGGTGAATGTATAACCCGAACCTAGAACTATACGTGATCTTTATCTTGCAAAGTGCTCTTAGTCTCCCAAACTGTAGTTGCTCTAAACAAACTCTCTCTCTCTCTCTCTCTCTCTCTCTCTCTCTCTCTCTCTCTCTCTCTCTCTCTCTCTCTCTCTCTCTCTCTCTCTATCTCTCTCTCTCTCTCTCTCTCTCTCTCTCTCTCTCTCTCTCTCTCTCTCTCTCTCTCTCTACCCCTCAATTGCTGTTTGTATCATCTAACGTCCAATGCCCAAATTTTTTATATTTACACACATATATATATAGGTCTACATATATATAATATACCAACTGTATTATTATTATTATCATTCCTACAATATTCCTCATTGGCTGGTGTTTAGTGTGCATATTTTTCATAGTTGTGCAGGGATTGGCATTCTAAGGAAATTATTTTTGCTTAGGTGTAGACTGGCGCTTTTCTTATGTGAAAAATACCTCACCATTGAACACCTCCATCCATACTCAGGGGGTTGCGTTTGAATATCATGATATCGAATGGACTCTTGGCTTTTCTTCCAGATGAGTGCAAGATGAGAGAGCCAAAATAGTGATTAATCCAGAGAAATAACTTTGTTAAAGAAAATACATCCACCTAAAGGATTATTAGGAACACCATAATACGGTGTTTGACCCCCTTTCACCTTCAGAACTGCCTTAATTCTATGTGGCATTAATTCAACAAGGTGCTGAAAGCATTCTTTAGAATTGTTGGCCCGTATTGATAGGATAGCATCTTGCAGTTGATGGAGATTTGTGGGATGCACATCCAGGGCACGAAGCTCCCGTTCCACCA
>JABFEA020000048.1:7975311-7991439 GCA_019775915.2 Cyphomyrus plagiostoma
CGAGAGCTTTGCCTTTTGGCTCAGCTCCTTCTTCACCACGACAGACCGATGCAGTGCCCGCATCACTGCTGACGCCGCACCTATCCGCCTGTCGATCTCCCGCTACCTCTGATTCTAAACATTTTAAATCACGTATTAAATCAGTGTACAGAGTTTCAAGTTACCCCCTAAGTTTTACCCATATCATGGCAGCAAGCATTTACACCAATAAAATATGTTTAATATGATGTATAAAAATGTGATGTTCATTTTGATCTTTTACATTTAGCTGGATAATTTAACCTGGATAGTTAATCTTTTATTAGATTATTAATGTATATTTAGCTTTATAGTAACATATTTTAATGATTATCATCATGCTTTACTGAAATTTCATTGATACATGAACCAAAAACCAAGGTTTATACTGAACGGTTTTTTACTGTTACACCCATACTAAATATATAAAACATAAAGTTGAAAGAACAAAAGGTTGACATTGTAATAATGTTTAATTGTTCTGTAAGATCTTTGTTTCATTTTAATTTACATTTTCTAAAGAATGAAAATTAAATTTCATTTCTTCTAAATTTAGCATTTACAGTGTATGCTCAAAATCGTTTTGAATGAACTATTACCACGTTTCCACCAGTGTGGTGCCCGAACCTGTGCTGGACCCATCTTAGAACCAGTGCTGTGCATTTCCACTACAAAAAGTCAGCCCTGGGCCAGAAAAAAACAGCTCCAGCATGGCACCATAGAAAAGTTAGTTTCAGAATTTGGAACCGTAATGATGCTGAAAGTGGGGTGGACTATCGCGTCCAAACCTTCCACATACCTGGAAAATTTAACCCATAACTAATTTTGTTTTGTCTAATATTGCTGGTGCCGACGGCGAAACAACTTGTCAGCTTATTAGCAGAATAACATTACGTCATACTTTTTATTCTGTGAAATACAACAGATCAATTTGCTAGCCTGATTTTATAATAAATTATAAACGTGTCACAGGTGGAATAAATAGCATATTATGGAGGACAAGTGGTGAAGGATCATGAGGCAGACAGCACAGTTCAGTTTTTAGCACACTCTTTTATTGTGCAATCCTTAAAAGGACAGTGGTTAAACAGCAAGAAAGAGTAAAATCACTCACAGAGATGCGGGAGCCTTTAAAGATACAAAAGTGGATAATGGTAAAAGAGACAGAACACAATGTGTCGTGACTGTCGGCAGGCGAGCGAACAAAGGAGGGTACTCCAGCCAGGAATACGGGCAAATGGGGTTCTATTGCGGGCACAGGACAAACGGCAGACTAACAGCGAGACAACGTCAATGCTAAGTCTGCCGGAATCTACTCTGTCGCAGACTTAAATATACAAAACAGGCGTGCAGAAACACAAGACAGGTGAGAACCATCAGGGAAAACGAAAGGTAACGAGGTGGGCGTGGCACACATAAGGATCATTCGGAGCTGGTCATAACACAATGAACCATACTCTGAAAACTTTTTTTTAGCTTGGAAGCTTATAAAAACAAAATCTAAAACAGATCAAAATAAATCCAAAAAGCAGAATACATATAAATTTTTACTTTACTCTCGTTTCCAATCATGTAACATTTCTCTTCCATTCTTTTTTGAAACCGGTGGAAACGCAGGCAGGTTCTCAAAAGGCACCAAGCAAGAACCAGCCTACCACCGGCATTGATTATTATTGGTGGAAACAAGACATATGCATATTCTATAGGTCTATAAAGCACAATGTGAAAAAGTTAGTTTTCTGTAATATGACAAAAAAATACAAAAATAATAGTGTTAGTAATTCATGATTTCAGTATTCGTCGTGTTAGCTATTATTGAGAAGGTCTATCAGTAGAATACTCTCGTTGTCTGTAAGCCGAATCAGTCAAGTTTTTGATTTGATCATGTTCTATATTACCTCAGACCACTAGGACTGCATCCCAGACACTGCTCTGAGTAGTGTACTGCTTGCCACATTGGTAAATGTCACACTTTAGTAGAGCCCTGTAGTTCTCAATAGGGGGTAAGTCAGGTAATGTAGGGGACCTGGTCTTTTCAAGGCTTTCTCAGCTAATCTGGGATGCCTGGGAAGGGGCATTGTCCTGCATGAATAAGCTTTTTGAAAGCTGTTGAATTCTTCTTGTATGAGTGTTTGAAGTATCTTATAGAAAGTAGTAGTAGATCTGCTTTTTTAAAAATGAGGCATGGCTGAGCGCACTGTCCACGTGTTGCAATTTTAAAGGGAGTGAGATGACCTTACGCTTTTGACCAATCAAAACCATGTTTAAAGACAGTGGCGCATTGTTAAATGATATTTACAGTAAGTGGTGCGTTTTAGAATGCTGGTGCGCAACAATTGTTATGGACATAGGTATGCCCTCGAGGTGTACTAATGGTTTTTTGTTATATTTCATTTATATACATTTTATTAGAGTACTTCTGGTCCTTTCACAGAATCAGACTGTTTAATGAAACACCAAAACAAGAATAAGAAAAAATATATATGTAAAGAACAAATCATATCATTAAAAAATCTTTTGAGTTCATTATCAAAATTAAGTTTGTACTGTAATTGAAAGGACATTTGGATTGCTGAAAATGCTTTTCAGATATTTAGATAAGTCAGGTGGAATATTACAACACAGCCCTTAGAAGGTTTCAGCATTCTTTAAGGCATGCTGTATGTGTAATATTGCAATTCGTGATGGATGTCTGTTGTACATGAATGAGGACACATTAGAAGACTTTAGAAAAGCTCTGTGAAGCTGCATGTGCCAGCAGAGGAGTGTACGCTGGCAAGAGCACAAGCAAGGAGGGATCGGCTGGTGGAAAAGCTGAATCATCTGTAGCCTGGAAAGAAATCTAGATTGTGTGAGGCAGTAAAATGACAGACCAACTGGCTTTTATTTGAACATTTTAAAACACCTTAAAAACTGTAGGTTGTGTTTTGTTTGAACAAAGACTGCACTTTTATTCACATTTTGCGAACTGCAGACCCAAAATAAAAAAAAAGCACAAGCATAAGTGAGTGCCTGTTTTCCATGTCTTCCACGTGACATTATATTGCTTTCGCCACTGTGCGGATGATCTGGTGATGCCAGAAGACAAGGACACGATTGCTGCTACCTCATCCTATGCCTGCTTCACCTCGAAAGGCTTGGTGTTCCCATAGTTGATGTGCTCACGCCTTTTCACCTTGCGCATTACTTTAGGTGAAAATTGATCTGTACCTGCCTGCTTGCCTACTGATCTTCTGACCCTTTCCTGCCCTTAGACCCCGAGACCTGTCCTGCTCGCCTGCCAGCCTACAGTTCTTGCCTGACCATTGCCTGTCCTCTGACTGCTGATACCCATCTTGCCCCTCTGATCATCCCTGTGCTTCACTTGACCTTCACCTGTCGCATTACTTTGACTCTGTCTAGCGTATTGGATCCTGTTCTGGCTCTCTCTGGTTTGGACCTGACTGTTTTAAAGCCACTCCGTGTACTTGATCACTTCTGCCATAGAATGCATTGACATTTTGGTATAAAATCCATGCGTTGATTAATAAATGTCATGTCATGTCATGTCATGTCATGTGTTTATATACAGAAATGCAAATTTGTTCATTATAATGCTGCACAAGCACATAAAAAAATGAACTAATTATTGTTCAACTTCTGGATGTACTAGTGGTGAAGAATTGGTAGTTTATTTACCACAGTAATTGAGGAACTGTATCAGTCTATCCCTCATGGCATTGTTAGCAAATATGTACATTTTCATACATATATTTAATACACTTGCTCTCACAATTGGGATATTTACTCAGGTTTATATTTTTCATGTTGTTGTAGCACTCTCTAGTTTTGGCATTGACACGACGCCATAACCCCCCCCCCCCCTTCTCGGTCGACAACTGACAGTTTAGGGGCTGGGGTGCAAGCAGTGAACCTTGCCTATAGGGTTCCATATACGCTTCAAATGCTACTGTGTATTTGTAAGTGTATGAGAGTGCTGCCTCAAAGATCCAAGTAGTTATAGATGTTTAGCGATTGGGGGTCCAAACAGCACATATACCTTTTGACACAGTGATGGCAGGAATGTCTTCTAGGAAGCTACTCAGGAGCATGCCAATGACTTTGATATCTGACAGGACATCTTCAGTACACTCACAGATTTCCCCATCGGAACAACATCTTACACATCTGAGTAGCCCCGGAGCCATACTGTAGGAATTCCTCCAAAACAGCACTGTTGACATTCCAGTTGAGGCTTTTCAAATATGGAATCTTATTAGTAGGAAGGGAAGAATGCAGAGAAGAAAATGCTGCCATTCCTCACTGAGACACTGGACTGGATTTACCCTAAAATCAAGGTAGCAGAGCCTGGCCACCATCATTAGGTTTGACTGAAGCTGAACAGACATCCAGTACCAAGTCCCTCAACTCCTACAAGTAATTAAACTGATTCCAATAAGTATGATCACTCCTCTTAAAATATGTCTTGCAACCGCCATGGGAAAATTGCTTAGACTGCTTAGACTTTCTCATTGATTTCTCATCCTGAATAATATCTCACTTTAAATAACTTTAAGCAGATTTGGACTACAGGTATACATAGGAGTGCCATCTGCATGATGTTGGGCTACTAGTTAACTGATGCCTAATGTGATTATGTGTGACTGTGGAAGTGATCTGCAATGGACTGGCATTCCTTCCTAGGTGTCTCACACCAAGTGTTTCATAGGATAGGCTCCAGGCTTAATGAGCCCCTGTGCTGGAAAAACAATTACAGAAAATGGATGGTTAATAGAACTGATGGAGCCAAATCACTGCACCAGTAATAAAAACTTTTTAAACAATGGAAGGTGGCTTACGGTGAATATTTGTTTGTATTACACGTCATCATGATGGGGAGTCCTGTCTTGTTTTTAAATCAAATATAACAAAGAAGAAACATACATTAGATAAAAGTAAGGCATTGATACACTGAGCAATCCTTTTTCTTTATTCACTTTTTGTTCCATTTCATAATGTCATTTTTTTTTCTAGATTTTTTTAAATTAAAATTTGACACACATATAAAAGACAGCATCTGCATAGAGTTGTCATTTTAAAGATCAATGGAGAAAGAGCTAGAAGAGGGAGAGAGTTGGAATACCGGCACATCACACTAACTAAACAGAACAGCAAACAGCAGTACAAGTAAAGGAGAGACAGATTACATTACTATACGCACACATACACACACAAAAAAACAGGACACAAGTTGCAAATTCCAGTCAAAGTTGCAACAGTCATTCATCCTGTACTTTTCAATACTTAGTTATCCCTTGTAAATTCTTGTGAAATCAATCTCTGTTCTAGTCAGCTCCCCATTGGTGGGTGGTAATGTTCCCACACCAGGTATCTGTCATTTGCCAATAATTTGTTTTGAACCTCATTGAAATCCAATTCAATTTTGAGTAATGATGCCATATTGATTGAAACATTATTAGCACTTTCAATGTTACTTAACATTACTCCTGATGCAACCATATTATGAAGTCTTCTGAAAATTTATTCTTTGATAGTTGATGCTGGGAGATCTAAAACGACCAAAATCAGAAATGCAGAAGCCATTTAAATTTAAATTGATTGCAATGTTTTTTGTTTGTTTTTAGTGATAGCTTTGTCATAAACTCATTCAAACAGCTATGTGCATGAAGATTAGGTTTTTTCTTTTCAAATTGCAAACACATATTAAATTAATAATCAAAAGCTGTGGAACTTCTGGTTATTCTGAAACATCAAATAATCATCAGTTGTATTAAATTAAATACTTAAACTGAGTTTGAATAAATGCTGAATCTGTTGACACACAGTCATTCTATGCTTGGCTTTCACTTACCTTACCTGAGTTCTAATTAGTTTGCGTATATTCTTTTATATACCTTTTCAGACGTTATCAGACAAAAGAATGTCATGGAATTTTTTTTTTAGGAATATCACGTAACGAAAAAGTTTCAATGATAAATATGGCAACTGGAGGGTTAACGGGGAGAAAAGAGTTTGAACAACTTCACAACTTTGACAGGAGGATTTTCAGTAGTTTATACATGGACATGCAAGTATTTTTTCTCTTTTCAAGTATTTACAATAATTACAAGACACAGATCCAGTTCAAGTTGACAAAATTGCAAGCATTCAATATTCAGTATTTCTACAATAATTTTAAAATAACGTAATTCACTCCCCTTTAATAATAAATTGTTATAATCGATACTTTCTATTGTGACCCTTATTTTTATTATAAATATTTTATCATTATTATTACTATTAATATTTAAGATTCTGATCTCTTTCTGCAGTCTTATGTTAGAGCACCAGTCCTGTCCCCATGCCCCTCCACCCACTGACATACACAACCTTAATACTGATACAAGGAAACACTGTTTAGAAATTAAGTTATGATCAGGTTATCTCCAGGTTAAGTAAAGTGAAGCTGAGAGTCACACAGTTAACAAAGCATACTTTCTCCCAGGAAAATTGCAACCTGAAAGTAAAGTTTTGAAGATATTTCTGTAGCTGTTCAATATTATACTACAGATTCAGTGGGAAAAGGAATAACTGAAAGTTTAGCCTATTCTGTGCACCCTTTATTTAAATATGTCTAGTTCAACATAGAGTCCCACACTAATTTATGTTTTATTTAGATCAAAAATTTAAATAAATGTGGTCATGAGAGGTAGAGCCAATAAACTGCATTTTTTATATGTTCGTACACCTATTCACATTTACCATCTAACACAGAAGGGATTGTAATGAGAATAGCAAATAAAATTAAAACACGAATGAGCAAATGAGAAGCCTGTAAACAATACAGATAAACTCAAAATTAAGAAATCACAAGTTCCCACAAAAGCACATGTTATTACCTTATTAATTTGAATTAAATCCCAAAAATCAATGACGATGTTTGGTGGTTTATATTGAAACACCATAACTTCTTTTGAATATATTATCTTTCTTATGGCTGTCAATCAAACTGCCATTTACACTACAAGAGATAGAATATGTATTTTTAATGTTCGCATAATTTCAGTCTCATTTACTCTGATTTACTTCTGCAAATATATAAGTTCCCCACTGAGCCTTAATACTTTGGTTCATCTAGACCAGTGTCAGCGTGGACATTCAATTCAATATACAGATTTCCCCAACAGCATAGACCATGTAGATGAGCACAAACTGGCAAATTGTAATTAAAGTGCCAAACAGGTATACATGATTATCACAATATACATCCAGCTTCTGGTTAGAATATAATAAATAATAACAATAATGACATTTCTAACATAGACTTGCATGTTTGCATGATAGGTGCAGAAGGGACATGAGGAGTAAATATTAATCTGATTGTTTTAATTACCACCACTAGATAACACAGATGAGAATAAATAAATCCACTAATTCTATACAGCAAGACAGTTACAGATTTAAAATGTTTTGTATCAGTCCAACATGCAATAAAATTACGACATCAAGAACAAATATTAAGAACTTCCATTCGGTGGACATAATTAAAATAAATCCCTTGGTTTTCATTTTCCCGTTAAGCAAATGCAATTGTACACTTGGAGCATGATATTGTGCTCTTATCTCTACATGAAAAATTGAATGCTTTGGCATTTTCATTAAAAAAAAAACAAATGAAGAAAAACCTTCAAACTATGTCATATTTTCCTGTTGGCCACTACCCAGAACATCACCAATTCTGCAGTGAAAACACGATCAATCATGCTGTTCATTTTGGAGTTGCACTTCAAATATTACTATTAAAAGATAATTCAAATTAGCACATGACCAAGAAAGACAGCAAGATGAAAATGCAAGTAGAAGGACAAGTATAAAATGTATTAGAAGGATGACCTCTGTACTCTAGAGTACAATCAATTTTTGCAATAGGAAGCTCCCTTTGCAATGCTGCATTCCTTTCAGATTAAAATTCTCCAGCTGATTTTTCATCATAATTTTGCCTACATATTTCTATTTTTAATTAAATCATACTGTGATCTGAGAGCTGAAACTACACAAAACTAACTGAAAAGTTCAAAGGTGACTTGGATAAAATTCAATAAAGCTTTCACATTGTTGATTTGGAGATGTACATTAGTAAAAAAAATTATAACAATGATTAATAATTATATTCATATGTTATTAATATTTTTATAGACTAATTGCAACATAATTTGCTTGGCATATGAAAAATAAAAGAAATATCCTTTATTGGTTTATATGTATGTGAGTTGATCATCGGTTAAAACTTAACGGGGAGATCAGTTCTTAAATGTATCTGGTATGCGTATGTGTAATTTGTTTCCTAGGTAAAATGGGTTTTAGCAGCCTGATCAATGAGTTTAATTTAGGAAAGGACAGAGGAAAATATTTCAATAGTAAGAATTTGTTTGATATTGTTTTGGAATTTGTCCTTCTATGTAAAGTTATGTATGGTCTATGCTATATATATTTCCTTTAGAGTCACATTCTCTTTGACTTTATAGAAAATATCCTAAACTTGCTATTGTTTAATAATTTCATCATTAACCATTGTATCATTCTGGGGAGTGGGGGCAGAAGAGGGGCTCACGGACAATAAAGCTTATGGGCCCCTGGACTCGTTAATCTGCCACTGAGTGTTTGATATATTTTCCCTTCCATTTTTACTTTTTTATTATCAGGAGAATAATATTTTTGTGCTGTCCACAGTTATTAAGCATAAGTGAGTAAAATTTCCTTCCTTATCATACCATGATATCAGTGTACAAGCTTCTAATATGACTAATATTTATTGTGCCAATTCTGTGAAGTGTCCTGTTTGTTTTCAAGTCAGTTTAAGTACAGTTGGTAGTTACCTTGTTTATAAAGAAAAAAACACTCCTTTATAATTTTTTTTTTAAACATGGCTGTTTGGCTCTAAAACTTGAATGTAACTTTACAGGACCACTAACAGTAAGGGAAGTATTACAGTTAAAAGTTTAAAAATATATCACGTACTCAATGCACTCAATATATCAACAAAAAGACATACCTCAAATGCAAAGAAAATTTTTGTATTTTAACTTTAAATATGAGTCTTCCTCCCTGCTCCAATCGTCAAGCGTGACACACGTCAAGCCCTCTCTGAACCTTATTGGCTTGCTGGCTGGCCACTCTGCAACTTTTATGTGGACCTGCTAAGGCCTCTTTCCATTATAATGCTTTTACTTGTATTTCATCAAACATTCTAGCTTCTTCATACCTACTGATATCAACAAGCCTATCCTATAAACTATAAAATGTAAAAATAAATAAAACAAGTTGCTACCTTCTAAGTATCATCAAGATACGAGGGGCACTGAAAACTAATTGCTTACAAAGAACATATACATATAATGCTATGTACAAATTATTACAGAAAATTTGTTGGCATTGAATACTGGTTAATGTTATATTTAATCAATTAGCATAATTACATTAATGGTTAAATTATAATTATATTTTAAGAGATTTGTTAAATATCTTCTAATATTTATATAAATATTATGAACAGTGTAAAGTGAAATTAACACATCAACTGAAATGTGTAAAAAAATTCAGAAAACATTTAGTCACTCAGGATTTTATAAATTGTTTTCTTTTTGGATATTAAATTTAAACAGTTCATATTTATATGCATCTCCGAATGAAAATGTCTTGATTTTGAATTTGAATTAAAGGACCAGTGGTTTCTTTGATTTTACCCATGAGCACATTTTCTGTTATTCATAGATTTTTAGTGGTGGAATCAATTTTAGTTCAATTAAGACTAAAAGCAGGCAGGAATCCCTCTTTCAAATTGTCATAAAAGTGCATTCAAGTTACAAGCCATGATAATTTAAATAAAATAAATTTTTAAATTGCATACACACTATTTTTTTATTTCAATTTACCTCCCTTTTGCGTCTTCAGATGCGAAATAAGAAATGGAACCAAAACGGTAACAATAAAGCCCCGGCCGGACCAAACAGAGAATATTTATCAGGAGAGGATGCAACACACTATATATAGCCAAACAGGTTAACTTTCAAAAATTGTGGGGAATATTCACCCATGGACTAACCAGCATGTAAAGTTTTGACTTAAAAAATTCATTTTCTGATTATATGTTATATGTTGTCAGATAAAATCTTTTTTTTTTTTTTGCTTGTTTTTTCCCTAGGGGTATTTGTCCTACTCTTTCTGTGGCAAATCTGCATAGTTCAACTTCCATTCACGCATCACTCTTTTACTAGGTTTCATTTCTACTGCTTCTTCAAAAAATAAGTCTTGTCTTGCTGGTCCCGTTAGCACACCAAAATGAAAAGTCTGGCCCAGTGCTACGGTATGCAGCCTTGCAAAGCTGTAAAATAAAATGCATAATCATCATAACATCGGTACCACTATGCCTAACCCTCCCTCATTACAAACCCATGATGGCTCAATCTGAGCATTTTATTGTTAATGTAGCAACTTGTCAAAGTTTTCCTTTCATGGCATGATCAGTTTGTCTGTCCCAAATGCTAACCTAATCAGCTATATATTAAACTGCTTGACCTATGAAGAATTGACCAGTATTAGACTAATTCAGTGAAACTCTAATCAAACATGTTATTCTCAGTCACCCCCAACAAATTGTTAAAAACAATTAACATAATTGATTTTCATAGTCGTTCTTTTTCGGTTTTGTGCATTAACACATAATCCTGAAAATGCCTTTCTCAATAGCATACTTAATGACTAGTCACTTGCACTGTTCAGTAAATCCCTAAAAATAAATAAGTTTTAAAGGATTAAGAAAAAAAAGAATATATATATAGACAGGTAGCTTAAAATGTGCTGTTTATGTTCAATACATTTAGTGTACATTTCTGTGATACATTTAAATGTAATTTATGTATGTAATTATGCATATTGGAACTTCCTTTTTTGTTCATTAATCAGCTTGTTAATGTGTCATTTTCATTCAGACCCACCCCCTTTTTAACTAATATCATTTTGTTTTGTCATTTCTCTAGTGGGTTTATCTAGTTTGTTGCCATGTCTAGAAGCCCAGTGTTCCTCCGATACTAGATGCCAGCACGACTCCCAGTACCACACAGCAGATGATGATCATAATCTTCTTCTACAAGGGAACAAGGAAAAGACAGCATGGTGATCTCAGGGTGTTTAAATACATGCACGTTTCTCAGAATGCATCTGTGTATTTTGTGTAAGTCTTACCTTGCGGGCCTGGCTCTGGTATTTGACAGCTTTCTTTGTATCAGACACAGCTCGTTCCACATAGTCCACTGAGTGTTCCACATTGTATTCAATTCTATCAATCATTTCACCCTGTGAAAAAGGAAACATTATCAGTCAAGGACAAGAAGGTACCGTCCACCAATGACTTGAACCCTGGTTCCAGCAGTGTGAGGCAACAGTGCTAACCACTGCAGCACTGCGCCTTCCCATGTGGTTGTTACTTCCCATTAACTTCAAATTACAAATAAAATACAGTGGTACAAGGACCACAGTTGTCTTTCTTATACTACATTTGTATTATACAGTGTGTGCAGAATTATTAAGCAAGTTCTTGTTACTATTAAAATGGGCTAGAAAAGGATCTTACAGAGAGTACAAAAAACTAAACAGTAAAATGCCAGTCAGAAGGATGCAAACCAATGGAAATTGTCAGACTTTTGAAACATGATCAGTGTTTTGTGGCCAAAAGCCAAAGAAGACTGAAGAAGCATGTAGAGAGAAGAAGACACAAATTAACTGCCAAACAATCTGTGTTAAATTAAAGGGGAGACTTTCAGAAACCCTTTAGCATCAAATGCCACCATACTCAAAACTGTAATCTGAATGGAATCTCCGGAAGTACTAGGTGCAATGTGCTGCATGACACTGCTATGGTCACAAAGGCCAAAACATGACCTCCACTCATTAAGGCACACAAGCTAAAACATCAAGAACAAGCACGGACACGTCTGAGGCTGAAGTTACAATGGTTTTGTGGACAGATGAGATGAAAGTGACACTTGATGGAGCAGATGGATGGGCCAGTGAATGGAGATCCTCTTCAAGCATCAACAAGGTCATGAAGGATAGATGACGTGGGCTGCAAATATCAGTGATAAACCTCTCAGACCTTTCTAACTTTCAGATTGTGTAAAAATTAACCACAGGATCTTCTGCAAGTTTCTAGAAGATATTTTCTTCAATCATTGGCACAAGAAGAAGTCAACAGCTTTCAAAAAGGTTATGATATTCATACAAGACAATGGTCCTTCCCATGATGTTCATGCAGGACAATGGTCCTTCACATGATATTAATGCAGGATAATGGTCCTTCCCATGCATCAAAATATTCTGAAAAGGCTTGGAAGCTGATTGAATTTTGACCTGCCCCCTTCATCACCTGACTCAACTCCCAATGAGAACTACTGGGCCTTACTAAAATGTGACATTTACCAAGATGCCAAACAGTACACTTCTCAGGGCAGCATCTGGGAGGAGGCCCTAGCTGCCTTAACTAATATTGGACAGGATCAATTCAAAAGCTTGACTGGTTCAATGGACAACAGGCTCATGAGGGTCATTGAGAAGAAAGGTGGCTACATGACAGTAAACTTGGTGAAATGGGCTGTATAGAACGAGTGATAGTTTGTTATTTCTTATATATACTAAATAACAAAAATAGTTCCTTATTATTATTGCTATTGATAGTGAAGAAAGAAAATCCACTTAGTTTCTGATTGCCTAATAATTGTGCACACTGATGAGTGTTTTCTTTTATTTTTGTTTGTGAAAGTCTAACGTAACATTATCTTATTTTCTTGGAGCAAAAGAAAACTGCTGATTTCATTTTTATAAGTCTGTCCAACTTCTGCTAAAAATTAGCTCTAGAAATAGTACTTGCCTAATAATTCTGCACATAGCAAGCAAACTTAAACATCATTTCATCTTGAATGAATTACCTAAATTTCATGCCCCTCCAAAATTTAGTGAGTTAATCCTGCCACTGTTGACTGATTTAGTTATTATATATAATTGTTTGACATCATTTAATGATAATAAAATGCAATATTTGATTATAATATAATATAACACATAATATCAAGGAATCGGTACTTTAAACTACCACCACACCATCTAATCCCTATTCCACCCTGACCTCCAATCTCTACATTTTCTAGCCCCCCTACACACTTTCCTCGCCTCTCCAAAAAATCTTTCTTAAACACCCAGCTTTGTGTGACTTGTCTTAATGTAATCAGGTTCACCTGATCTGCAGCTGTGGCTATACTTTTATGTGCCACCACTATGTGGCTTTCATTAATTTCCATGTAATTTGTCTCAAAATGAGTTATCGTGTTCATAAGACCAAGTGGAATCTGCAGTTGCTCTTCCCTTTGCCATTGCTAAGCAGCATTGCTTAAATTTTGGTGAATTTATTTTCAAAATAAAATAGGTCCCAGATCATCACCTATACCACATATGACAAATTGGCCTGTGGGCCACATCCAGCCTGCAGCACACTTTTTTATTGGCCAACAAAATTATTTTTAAAATTCTGTTAAAAAACAGGACACCTCTAAAACAAAAGAACTCATCATAGATTTCAGAAGGATAAAATCTGATCTAGATCATATCCACATCAAAAGGGACTGCGTAGAATGGGTCTCTAATTACAGGTTTTTGGGCATTCACAGAGCCGACAACCTCTCCTGGGAAACCAACACCACCGCACTTGTCATGAAGGCCCATCAGCAACTCTACCGCCTGGGGATCCTTAGGAAAAACAATTCAGCTGAAAAACTGCTGATGTCCTTCTACCATTGCTCCATTGAGAGTGTGCTGAGCTACTGCAACGGGCGGGAGAGCACTCCTGAGGGTCATTTCCACTGCCCAGAAAGTCTGTGGCTGCCCGTTTACCTCCACTGAGGACATTTATAGCTCCCAATGTCTCAGCAGAGCCACCAGCATTCCCAGACACATCTCATCTGGGAAACTGCCAATTTGAACTATTGCCCACTGGAAGTTGCTACAGGGCCATCAAATCAGGAACAAACAGACTGAAACACATTTTTAATCCTAGAGCAGGGTTTCCAAACTATGGGTCATGACCCAAAATATAGTTGTGGTTGTGATGGGTTGCTGATTAACCATGAAAAGCCCAATTTACAATATGGCAGCACCTGCAGTGTGTTGGGTCTTTGTATGATCCTTTCAAACAACAATCCTCTGCAGAGGACACTGTGAATGCCACATATCAATGACTGGTAAAGACAATTTCCCCATAGGAATCAATAAAGTATCTATTATTATTACTTACAGTCAGTCAACCATATAGTCATAATAGCTAATGTTTAACAGTCGTCAAAATGTTCAAACATAGATATAAAGAACAATACATTTCATTTTGTTTTAATAAAGCCTTGTAATGTAATAAGGAGGAACGACCTCAAGACATTTTATGCAGAGAGGAACTAAGTAACAGGTGTTTTAAAATGGACAAATTACATCAACAGCTTCAAACAAAGCACCCTTAGCTGAGACAAAGCAGAAGAGTTTTTCCAGTTAAAACAGTGTTTTGACAGTGAGTTCAGAATAAAGTGAGTGTCAGGGCCACATTAATTCTATGTGTCTTAGTGTTAATATCAATAGCAGTTAGAAATACAGAATTCAGTGACATTTCAGTTTGCATTTGTGGTTTTTAGGGTTGTAATGAAAAGTTGAGTCCATTCCAATCTCCAACAATACTGTTGTAAAGAGAATGGAAGAGATGGCAATGGACATTAAAAGTTCTGTAAGATAAGACAACTTACAGCACACAAAAAAAATTATGTTTCAAGTAGATGTATCTGTTGATTGTCTATGTAACATACATTAATGGCAATGCTATCCAGGAAGAATTCCTGTTCTGTAACCAGTTGCAAACCACTACAAAGGCAGAGGACATTATCAGAGTGGTGGAAACTCGAACGGGTGAATTGTAATGGTATTTGTACTGAAGGAGCAAGAAATATGACTGGGAATAACACTGGTTTTGTGGGTCCTGTTCATAGAATAGCTCCAAATGTGAAGCTCACCCACTGCAGTACGACCTGGGAGAGGTTATTAATATAGAGGTAAGGGCAGTAAATTTGATTGAAAAGAGACTTGAAACAAGACTTTTCAGAAACCAGTGCAGGGAGCTGGGGGCTAAACATGAATACCTGCTCTTTCACAGAATGAACTTGCCAGCAATTCCCAAGATTAAATATGGCAATAAAGTCAACCCACTGAATACCGTCCTACGAGCGAAGGAAAACAGCATTCTAGAGCTTAAAGATGCATTGCAGGGCTTCACAGCACACCATGGTATGTGGCAGTCCCAACTGGATGGAGGAGTATTGGCGATGTTTCCTGCCATATCTGCCTTTCAGAAGAAGACAGGTGTTTCTCTTTGTGATTCAGTAAAGCATTCCATAGCTGAGCACCTGGCCAGGCTACTAGAGAATTTTCAGCACTACTTCCTTGACTCAAAGGGATCTAAAAACCTGCAATGGGTGAGGTATCCATTTCAAGTTGCCGTATCATCAGACATGAGTCTAAGTCAGACTGAGTTGGGGTGACTGGTTACACTGCAAGTTAACAATGCCAGTAAGATGTTTTTCAGGCAAACACATTTTTTGTAAAAACAAATAAAGGAACAGGTTAAATGTTGAGCATGACCTTTGAGAAGGACTTTCTAAAATGTTTCAAGAATAGACCTGCTTATTTAAAGCCTTAACCAGCCACATAGCTCCCAGAGTGCTCACAAAACTAGAAGTTTTCTAATGCTGGGACAGAAGAATATAACAAGTTGTAGCCTTTGATACAGGTGGGGTAGGAGGTCAGGAAACACACAGCATGTTATTGTTCCATGCTGCCAATGTTTTGTCTTGAATCAATACTGAATCTGCGCTTTTATTGTGATATTAGATGTTCCATTGTGTCTATTTTGTTGTATGTGAGAGGAGGGTGATTGTGGAGGGGTACATAAATTTTTATGAACAATAATACAAATTATCCATCCATTTTCTAAACCGCTTATCCTACTGGGTCGCGGGGGGTCCGGAGCCTATCCCGGAAGCAACGGGCACG
>JABFEA020000048.1:7998541-8016032 GCA_019775915.2 Cyphomyrus plagiostoma
TAACTGAAATAACCTTACAGAACTCAGATAGATTCGCGCTGCAAACAACAAATACAAAAACAAATAGGGCACTTAATCACCGTACCAACCAGTCGTTTGAGGTGGAAAGGTGACCTAGCTTTCTCTGTGGCTGGGCTCAAGTTGTGTTACAACCCAGCTCTCCATGTGTAATCTATCCCCAACCACTGAACATCATTTATTTTTAATGTAATTTGCTTTTCCCCTCGTAATTTATGCATATTATTTTTATTGGTGTAAAGCACTTTGGTGAACCACTGGTTGTTTTTAACACTGCTATATAAATAAAATGACTTGACTTGACTTCCAAAAATTCTGGCTGCGATGATTTGGCCATGTCGGCAGAATGAACACCAGTCGATTGCCACACAAGCTCCTCTGGCAAGAGCAACTTGTTCAATGTAGGGTTCAAGTTACCAGTGACTGACTAGCTATCAACGAGGCTAAAAATGTCGCCACTAATCACCAAGAGTGGAAGAGTATCGTGAATGGCACATAGAATCCAGCTGCACCTACAGCAGGATATTGGTTGAGAGGAGAACCTGTTCCCCAATCATCAGCTATTGACTAAAGAAGAAGAAGTATCACCATTTTAGTCTGCTTTTGGCACAAGTATATTACTTGCTTTTTGTTTTTTGAGTTTAATTAAGCCTTTTTGCTTGTTCAAGACACTATATACCTCGCTTCCTTCCTTGCATCTTTCCCTACAATAACAATATCACTGTTTCTAAATTATTACATTGAATCTTACGTTCTTACATGAACATTTTATAGCCTTGTTCATGAGTGCATTATTAGTTTTTATGAATGTGTTTATAAATTCTGAAAAACATGTATTTAAGTAAACTGTTACAGTTTTCGCTTATGAGGACATCTAGTAGACTTTATTCTGTTAGCTGGGAAAGTTGTCAAACAATACCTGTTTTTTTTTACATTCTGGAAAACGTCACCTGATTTTTTGTAAACTTCATCCCTTAATTGTAAAATACATTTACAAAATAACAATACAACTGCCAAATATATTACAAATATGAATAAGGATATAAGGATACATCTCTCTTCATAGTTTCCATTTGCAACATGTGCAGTTTGGTGTTTGTTATGCAGAAGTTATATGCCCATATATGGTTCATTGAGGGTGTTTATTTAAATCAGTCTTGCCATGCAGGTGCAATTACATGTAGAATATACAGTAACTGACTGCAGAATGTGGGATTTATCAACGTTCACTTAGTATGGCTGTTTGTATGCACAAGTAATACATACCAATTTATCTTTGTGTACCAGAAACTTTTACACACACTTCTAGGAACAGTTCGATGTACACTTTGATAAAAGCCCCACTGCTTTCAGTAACTTATTTAAAAAGCATTACATTGAAAACAGCAAGACTAAAGTGTATCAGACAGAAATATGCTACATGGACAAAAGTATTTCGGCACCTGGCCGTCACACATACAGGAACTTTTATGAAATCCCCTAAATCCACAGGCATCAATATGGAGTTGGTCGTCTTTTTCAGCTCTAACAGCTGCCGCTCATATGGGAAGGCTTTCCACAAGATTTTGAACTGTGTTTCATCCAGTACATAGTTTCCACCAGAGAGCTGGTGCTGGTGCTGGGTTGGTTCTCATTTGGTGCACTTTGAGAACCTGCCTGTTTTTCCACTGGTTTAAAAAATGAACAGAATGGAAATGCCATATAGTCAGAAATGAGAGAAAAGTAAAGTTTCATATGGTTTCCATTTTTTAAATTCATTTTGATCTGTTTTGGATTTTAGGTTTTTATATGACTCCAAACCAAAAAAGTAAACCAGTATCAGAATGAACATCAGTATCACTCGTTGCACTCTGTCTTTATTGCCTGTATCCACTTTTGTCTCCTTAAATGCTGAATTTCTCTCCAATCTGTACATGTGAGTTTATTCTCACTTACTGTTTTTCCTCTGTCCTTTTAAGGATTGTACAATAAGAGTCTGCTAAAAATTAACCTTCGCTATTTGCCTCGATCATAATCTCTGCGCCACTTGAGTGCCACAATATTGTATTTATTTAACCTGCGACCTGTTTATACTTTATTATAAACTATAAAATCTGGCCGGCAAATCAATCTTTCATTTTCCACAAAATAAAAAAAAAATTAATGATGCAACGTTATTCCGCTAATAAGCTGGCAAGTTGTTCCACTGATGCCACTTGCGATATTAGACAAATCTACAGTATATTGGTTATGGATTGAAATTTCTGGGTATGCAGAAGACTTGGGTGCAATAGTCTGTTCTATTTTTGCTGATTTGGCTCCAAATCTTGAGTTCAGCCTTTCTTTGGGGCTGTGCTACAGCATTTTTTTCTGGCCCAGGGCCAGTTTTTGGCACCACATTGGAGGAAATGAGGCACAGAAGGGTATTTGTGAGGTCAGGCACTGATGTTGGGCATGAAGGCCTGGCTCGCGATCTCCATTCTAGTTTTTCCTACACTGGGGCAGAGTCATGCTAGAACAGAATAGGGCCTTCCCCAAACTGTTCCCACATTGATAGAAGCATAAAATTGTCCAAAATGTCTTGGTATGCTGAAGCATTAAGAGTTCCCTTCACTGGGAAAAACAGGTCTCTGTTCTTCCTAAATGATGTCACCATGGAATATCTATTCGGGAAGAAATTTCACACACTGACTTATTGCAAAAGTGGCATCCTATAATAGTACCACAATTGAATTCACCAAGCTCTCCAAAACAACCCAGTCTATCACAAAACTTTGCAAACCTGACTGCATTGCTAGGTGCTTGTCTTTATACACCTGTCTGAATGAAACACCCGAATTCAGTGATTAAGAGGTATGTCCCGGTACTTTTGTCACAGATGTACATTGGTTAAAAGGCAGACAGCAAAGCCAGTGTAACGTTTTGGACATCGCTGAACTTCTCCAGCAAAGATGCCCAACAGGTGAAGATGCAGGTTCCAGAATCTTGCACTGCCACGATTTCAAGGTATTTCTGTAGCTCTGCAAACTTGTTAACCCACCCACTCTTCAGCTCAATCAGCTGCATTTCCATGTTCTGTGCATCTAACCATTCTATCAGAGATAAGCCCATTTCATATCCATCAAAGGTATTGGCCTTGTTCTCGAAAGAAAACCTAGAGCCATACTTCTGAAAATCCACCAATCCTGTTGTGAACTCTGAACTTAGCTGGCTCCTGTATTTTCATGTCAGCGGTGTTCATGTTGTGCCATGAGGACAGCTCCCTTATGTGTCTTAAATAGTAGAAAGTGGAGGTGGCCACTTCACATGAATAGATGCTAGATTGCTCACAAAAGCTCCTTATGTATCTAACATACATGTCCAAATACATTTTTCCCTGCACCTTGCAGTCAGACATTGAGCTTTCTGAGGTGTCCCATAATATCCTTGAAAAACAAAAGTTTTTTGCCATCTAACCACTGGGTGGAGAGCAATGTTTTTGTTTGTGCAGGTCATGTTTTTGAGCAGGGACTGGAACTGCCAATGTATGTGTTAGAGCAGATCGCTTAACTATGAAGTTAAGAACCTTTACTAGTGTAGCCATGACCTTATTAAGATCTGAATTTGACATCTTTGCACAGTGGTTTTCTTGGTGTATTATGCAGTGAAGTTTCATAAAGGAGTGACCAACATTTTTCTCAATTAATCTGACAGATCTCTGCTGTTTTCTAGTCACAGCAGGGGTACCATCATTTGTCATTGCAAAAATTTTCCAGATGTCTTCATGTTCACCCACTATTATAAACCAAAATCAGTGTCTGTGAAGGCATGGATGAAGAATATCATTGAGACAGTGAAGGGCTGTTGCAACTGCACCAACTGGGATATTTTTATTCAATTCTTTCTCCTGTGAAGAAAGCCTATGAAGTATGAAAAAGACTGCTCTCATCAATGAAGATAATGATAAATACTAATTGAATTGAAACTGATTAGTTGTTATAGCTGGTACACCATAGTACACAGTGCACTATGTGTCCTCTGCATTTAACCCATATATGACATATCAGGGGGCAGCTAATTGAGCACCCAGAGAGCAGTGCTTGGGGTGGTACCTTGCTCAGGGTACCTCAGTGGTACTTTGCTGTTCAGGGATCTATAATTACAAGTGCTCTTTCCTAATCATTAGACCACCACTGCATGCAAAACATAAACTAAGCACTGCCATAAGGGAGCCAAAATCAAACAATGCTGACAAACTGGATCAGGAATGAAAGTCAAATTTGACTTGGAAAAAAACTCCAGAGGATGTCAAAACTGTAGCTTCTCGGTCCTCATGAAGAGTACCAAGACCTACCAACCAAGTTTAATGATTTCTACACTACAACACTATAGGTACTGTATATTACTACCTTCTGGACCCTTACGTCCCCCATACCCCCTTTTCTTGCCACAGAGGAAGTGGTGTGAACTGCCCTCAGAAAACTGAACAAAAAACCTGCCAGTCTTGACAATATATCTCCTGTTGTACCTCTCAGCTGGCCTCTGTGAATACAGCCATCTTCAGCCACTCTTCCCACCAGTGCCTAGAGCCACATTGCCTTAAAATGTCCCCCATAATCCCTGTTAGAAAAATCCCAGCTCTCTTAATGACTACCAACCTGGTGCTCTGATGCCAGTGGCAATGAAAGCATTTGAATTTATTGCTAAGTGTCATTGCAAGTCTTGAATTCCTCATTACTGGATCCACTGTGCTTACTGCCCCAAAAGGTCTGTTGAAGACTAGGCATGTAACGATGAATCGCGAATTGGTTAAAAATCAATGTAAATGTATGACGATCTAAACTACGGAAGCATATTACTGCCACGACATAATAAAAAATATTCTCACTATCATGTTATAACGTGAAAATATTACATTATAACGTGAAAACATCACATTAAAACGAGAAATCTTATCACGTGATAATGTGAAAATATCACGTTAAAACGTGAAACCGTATCACGTTATAACATGAAAATATTAGGTTTAACGAGAAAACCTAGCCCGATAGGATTAAAAGTTAAATTGATCAGGGGTGGTGTTATGCCGAAAAAGGCATCTCCCTTTGATTTAGCATTTCTGCAGCTCCCATCAAGTTAGTGTAATATTACATTAGATTTCACGACGTCACTTCGACGTCGATGTCACGGCGTATTCACGTCGACGTCGTACGTTTTTGGCACAGACAAGACGATCTGCATGCAAACATTGTGTATGCAAAGACTGATAACATACAAAAATAGCACAACGAACATGACTCAGCATGTCCACCAGCACCACAGTGAGCTCAATTCACCACTGCCAGAGAGAAAGGGCAAACCGCGTTAAAAAGCTGCACATGCAAGCCTTAGTTGATTTGGTAAAGCTTTATATTAAGTGCACCTTCATAATTCATTCGTTATGCATTTTTAGAACGTTCAGTGCACCTTCATAATGCATTCATAGAACATTCATAAGCAGCATGCAAGTACTTTAACATCCTAACATCCCTTAACAGCTTTAATATATATTAATAACAAACATTACATGATTATGCAATTATAATGTTTGTTATTATTATATAATATGTGGTATTAATGTATATTACAGCTGTTAATGGGATGTAAATGTATACATGCATGATGTTTATGAATGATTTCTGAATACTTAATGAATACATTTTGAAGGTGTACTGAACATTTTATGAATGCAATATAAAAGCATTATGAAGATGCAGTTAATGTAAAGCGTTATTGTTTATTTATTTGAAGATTTATTTTTAATTTTTTTTACTTGGGATTTTAAAAAAAACAGCATTTTATTCAATTTCATTTGCACTATTAAGAAGACGACACATTTTGCACAGCTCATTCTGTTAAAAAAATCAGGAGAAAATCGTATCGTGAATCATATCGAACCATGAGTTGAGTGTATCGTTACATCCCTATTGAAGACTCTACACTCTACCACATTATGCAGCATCTGGAGAACCCCAATACCTATACACATGTGCTGCTCATGGACTTTAGTTCAGCTTTCAATACAGTCAACCCACTCATGTCACACTCTTCAAAAATCTAATGGAGATGGACATTGATACCACTCTCTGCCATTGATTCTGCACTTCCTATTCTGCCAACGTCAGTCTGTCAAGGTGAACAGTTTAATGTCCACTCCCTGGACCATCAGCACTGCAGTACTACAAAACTGTTTGCTAATTCCTACTTCTCTTTTCCTTGTTTACAAATGGGCTCATCACAGGACAGCGCTATAAAAAATCATGTAGATGATACCATCTGACAACAATGAAGCATAATATCACCTAGAGGTGGACAGAGAAGTTGCCTGGTGTCCTGGCAGTGACCAATATGTATCAATTTATCCAAAACTTCTGAGAACGCTGTGGACGTCAGGCATGCACAGAAGAAGAAAGCCCCACTCCATATCAACAATCACCAAATAACAGTAACATATTCTTCCAAATTTCTGGACACCTCCGTCTGCAGTTCCTTAAAATGGAAGATCAGTTCAGTCCACATCATCAAGAAGGCAAACCAGAGACTATATTTCTTCAGGCAAGTGAAGAAGTTAAGTGTCAGTTGTCGCCTCCTTGTACATATCTTCACCTCTGTCATAGACAACATCCTGGCATGTTCTGTCACAGTCTGGTATGGTGGAATGGATTCCTTCACGCTGAAAAGACTCCAGAGATTGGTAAATAATGAATTAACTGTGATCAGCCAGAATTATTGGAAAGCTGAGTTCAATTTCACTCGCTCAACCAGGCCTGATTACTGCCAGACTGGGTCAATCAAGAAATTACTACTCACTGTTAATAAAAACCCATACATCTACCCTAATAAGCACAGAATTGTTACCAATTATCTTAAAAAATTTAAGAGAGAAGATTATTCATTATAACCATGTCAACCTACTACAATGAAGCAGCCAAAAAGGTGAATTTGTAAATCTATTTGTGAATTTGTAATTCTACTTTCTCAGGAGTCTTGACATTGCTTTCCCTGCATGAGCCTCTGGGCTGGGTTTAATCTGGTGGTAGTAAAAATCAGTCTCTGGTGACAAAGAAGGTGACCCTAAATGCATCATTAACAGGCCTTCAGAGAGCTTTCTAGAATCTTTTATATACGTTATTGACCTTATTATATATAGCAGGATCGGCAAAGAGTAACAAAATGTAACACCGTCAATATCCAAATAAGCTTCACGCATTGAATTGTTTTGTACTTAGTCTTATATGGCATACTTGTAACCTGGAACTCACACAGCTAATCATTGACTACCATACTCAGAAGTGTTTGTGGACATGCTGTAACTGAATGACTGTAGAATATTAATTAATTTAAAATTTTCAGAGGCTATGTCTTTCATTTTGTCCATTCTCCACTTATGTCTTGAACCAAAAAGTTTTACAACAATGATTAAAGTCATACAGATAACAACAACTATATTCCAAACATAAATTTATATTTGTATGTTTTTCTAAGAAACATGAGTAGGATGAAAATGTAACCTGTAAATGAACGCAGAGACTAATCTTAATCTCAAATTTTTTACTGAATATTTTATACCAATCAGTTTCCCTCAAATTTAGATACATCTATCCCTGAGTGCAAGGTAACAATAGAATAATGACATAAAATAGACATAAGCAGTGCCACAAAAACTTTTGATTTACTTTTATAGACTAATAAAAGTGCAAAGCCACTCACTGATCTCCAGTTGTCTCTGGATGCGGTCCTTGCAACGGTCTCTATACTTGGATTGTGTGGTGTTGTACTCGGTCATAACCTCCACAAATTTGCGTGACAGTGTGGAATGCTAATAGTAGACAGGGAACAGAAGAAAAGGCAGGATATATAAAAACACAGACTTGACAAACAGTGGCAGTGTACTTAGCCAGCAATGTATTTTAAATCGATTAAAAATCTTAAAACATGGAGACAAGTTTTAATTCCAATAAAACATTTTTATTAAGGTAAAATAATAAAATTAAAAATGTGAATGAGGGACTGACCTGTGTCTTACGGATTCTCAAGTCCGCAGATGATCTGTTCAGTCCCTCCTCCTGTTCAATACTTTGCTCAATTGCTATGAAAGAGGGAAATACTGGTCAAACTTTTGACAAGAGTCTAGAACACTCATTTCTACCAGCTTCTTCAAATATTTAAAATGTGTAAATACACAAATTTAAATATTTATGAACAAAGAAAAGTTCAGAACAGCTCCTAATCATTTACAAATACATCATTAAATGTGTAGATTCTTGAATATCTGCGCTGAAATAAAAGTAGGAAATATTAATTTCTCAAGATATCTTAAAATCTACTGTCCATTTAAACAGCAAGTGCAATTTATTAAGATTTCAGCAGCAAGAAACACAACATACGAAGGGGTACCCCTGAATGCCCCCCAGTACAGCTTTCTTGTCCATTTCAAGATTTCATATGTTGTGTATATATAAGTGTTTTACGCACATAGGCCATATGACTTGAAGATATGTGGAATTCCATTTCTATCTAAAAGCTTTAAACACTTTAATTGTATTTTGAATTGGGTATTGTGTATTTATTGCTTTTATATGCATCTTATTATAAGCCCTTAACCCCCAGCTGCCATGGCCATTGTCTGAACTTACTTTCTGAAACATGGATGATGCTTTGGAAAAAAGACTGCTAAAATAAACATGAATAACTGATTTAATCATATTTCATCAGATCAGTCAATTTTAGTGATCTTCAGGGGATTTGGTGTAATTGCCAAAAAGGCTTTTCAGATGAGAAGCATGGCTGGTTGCTAAGTACGCATAACAAATGAAACCATACCTTTTAACTTTGAGCGCACTTTATTGGCTGTCTTTTTTATATCAGCTGTAAGGTCTTCCAACTCCTGTTTAGTTTCTGGGTAAAGGAGAAAAAATGCAATGAAATAAGGAGTCATGCAGTATAAATAATTATGGAATTTAAGAAAATGACAAAAGTACAGCACTGATTCACACAGTTCATAATGGCTCATACAATGTTCACAGAAGTTGCATTGCATATTATGTTTAGAAGACTATGCTAATCCATCCAATGATCCATTAATCCATAACCACAGCACATGGCTGCAACCTGCTACTGTAATGCTGAACAAATGAGTTGGGATTAAAAACATATAATTAAATTAATATTATTTCAAAGAATCTATCTCAGAGTCTATATAGATAAGTCCACTTTCAAATTGGTAAGTCTTGTTATCCAA
Source organism: Cyphomyrus plagiostoma (assembly GCA_019775915.2). Classification (NCBI taxonomy): domain Eukaryota; kingdom Metazoa; phylum Chordata; class Actinopteri; order Osteoglossiformes; family Mormyridae; genus Cyphomyrus; species Cyphomyrus plagiostoma. The sequence continues at coordinate 8,007,798 of JABFEA020000048.1, forward strand.
ATTTAGCATTATTAACTACATGAACAAATTAATATTTATAAATATGTTCACACAAATATATACAGGTTTGAGACTGAATTAGGTCCAGTGTATTCAAAGTTTGTTTGTTGGACAACTGTATAAAAACAGGGTATACAAGCTTACTTTGGAATATTTATTAACTAGCTATTAAGTGACTAGGTCGTTGATACCTTATTAGTTTACATGCCAATCTTTCTGTTGACTCTCACCAAGTTAAAGAGACTGTCTCACTATGTCACAAATAAGACATTATTTTATACTGAAGCGCATTTGTAACTTCAGATTAATAGTCGACACATGTTATTCAACATTTAATAATAGCTGTTTTAAATTTTTTTACTAAAATACTGATGAAACTAAATAACATTTAAGTGACCCATATTCTCAAAATGTTGAGCAATTGTATGTACACCACTAAAACACACTTTACTAGTTAACCAACCCGTTAACCAGTAAACAGTTAGCTCACATCAACTTGCTCGGATCATTATTCCCCTGGAGTCACTCCTTCATGGTGCATGGTTATAAAAAAGGAAAAAAAGGACAATCCAAAAAATTAATAAGATGAAATAAATATAAATAAAATTTAAAAATATATCTATGTTTAATGAATCATAAAACGTTTATTGATGGGGAAATTGTCTGTGATTAGATTGTCAGTAAAGCGCATTTGTAACCAGACAAAAACGCAAAAATAGACAACATAAAGTACCATACACAATAACATATAAAAATGAACAACCATAGCAGATAGTATAACACCAAAAAAATACAAAATGAAGAACACAATATAGGTGGGCAAATGACAAGAAAATGAAAAAACATTGTATCTGTTTTTTGTTATTTGACCTTAAAACAGCAATGGTAATGCCTATTTGGAGAAAATGGGTGAGGGATCATTAAGTCAGAGCTATAAATTACATATTTTTTAATGCTTAAACAGTTTAGGTAATGTCAGGTAATTGTACTCTGCACAAAATTCACTGTATTTCACTGTAACTTTTTGTTTTTTGTCGAAGGACTCTAACGTTCATAACACTGACCAAATATAGACCTATACAAAACTGTGGATAACTACAGACCACATATAATATGATATTCATCTACATAGATCAGGGTTGCCAGCTCTCACACATCACTCAAGCTCACGTAAGAATTTTTAAAGCAAATGTATATTATTCTATTATAAACCTAAAATGAGCTACATCAAAACAAGTCTGCAAACCCAACAGAATATTTACAAGGTATTAAAACTGTGACATAGATGTAACTCTGTGTGCAGACTTGTCTCAAACTGAAAATCTCACTTCAGCCAGTTGATCAAAGTAGGCAATCCTGATACAAGTTTAATCATGCTTTGTATGTCCTCAAAGGACAAAGGAACAAGGAAAAAACAGGGGCTATTTTTACAATGAAAAATATTGCATCGTGATAAATAAATAAATAGAATCATGTATGTTTATATAACTTGCAATGAGAAAAAAATCATTTACTTAAAAATATTGTGGCGTCTCATTACGGAGGCAGAGAGACAGGAAGACTTACTTGCCGGGGAAATCACGCTCTTTATTAACAGCCCTTAAAAGAACTACAACAGCACCTACCACCCCCAGTTCCCTCCTCAGTTCCAACACGAGTCCCAGGGGTCCGCTGGCAGCCAACAATATGTCACCTCCGATGATGAGGCAGGTTGTTCTCCGAGCGCTGGTATGACTAGCTATTGGCTGGTGCTGGCATGTCAGATCGCCCCCCCAAGGCTGACCCTTCTTCTGCACCTGGCACAGCTTCCAAGGAGTCCACCAGCAACTCCCATACCCAAGCTGCCTTCTCTGGGGATAGCCAGCACAATGGGCTAATGGAGACTTCTGGCGGAGCAGCCCCCTCCTGGACCTGGGCCTTCTTTCTGCCCCGCTTAGGAGGCCCTGGTGTTGTGGGGCAGGCTGGTCCTGCCATGGGGAGCGTGTGTCCGGCGGCCCTGCATTGCAGCTCCTGCTCTAGGAGTTCATGCAGCTGCTTGCCCTGCTCTAGTCAGGCCACCAGCTCGCCGCACTCCTGGGCCAGTTGGACTTCCAGAGCACAGCACATGTTTTTCAGCTAGCTAGGCCTCCAATCCACAACATGCCTCCTCCTGGCCGAGCAGCACCGTCTCGCTGCCACACAGCGCCGCCTCCACTGCCTCGGTCAGGCACTTCTGGCAGTCATGCTCCTTTTCCCAGCTAGCCAACTCATCACGCAGCTGCTCCAGCTTCTGCCGCTCCTGCTCCACGGACTCCCACAGCCGCTCCCGGTCGTGATGGTCCCGCTCCCATTGCTCATCAAGCTCGTGATGCTCTTTAGCAAGCTGGGCCTCCCAGCTGTGGCATGCATCTTCCCGCTCCAACAGAGCAGCCTCTGCCCGCTGGCTCTGCTGGTTGTGCTCGTAGCTGGAGTCATGCCGCAGCTTCTCGTCACTGCTGGTGAGTCCACTGTGGCGTCCACTCTCCTCAGTCGCTGACATCGTCTCTGCCAAAGGTTTGGCAGGCAGGCAGGAGCAGCTTCAGGGTGTGCTATGTGAGTCTGGTGCATCCTGTATAGAGTGGAGGGTGCCTCTTTCTCCCAGTTGTTCCCTGTTTGTTTGACAGAGGCCTTAGTGCAAGCTTCCGGGCAGTGGCAAGCCCGGTGCCCTCCTCTCCCACAGCACCAGTAAACAAGCTTCACATTTCACGTGGGGTGTTATTGCTTCTCTGCCACCTCGAGGTCTGCCAACCTGGAGCAAGCTTGCTGGTTGATGGTGATCAGCGCCCGCTCCAGCCATGCCAACGGGATCGCTTATGGGATCCCAGTTCTGACACCAGTGTGGAGACTGAGGCATCGCACATGCAGAAAGACATAGAGACTTGCTTACAGAGGAAATCATGCTTTTTATTAACAACCCTTAAAAGGACTACAATAGCCACCCAACAAGCACCGAACCAAATACACATATGGGAAATACAAGATTGTCAGATGCTGATCTGCCAGATGCACACACAATGGGAGATTTACACAAGCTAAATATATGCGAGGATCGGACCGGGTACACAAAAGACACAGGGAAACATACATACAATTGGGAAATGCAACCACTAACTTTAAGAACAACAATACAACAAGGGCCATTTACATTTCCAGGTAGGGCATGCTGGGACATATGCCCCGCCAGTGCTACACTATCTTAGGATAGGGCTGGGCACTTATTTGAAAATCAATCAAAATCGTCCTTCAGAACCTCTTATGACTTAATCTTGCCCATGCCATTTTTTTAAAATCCTGTTATTAAGCTAACCTGAAGTAGGTGGCCACAGACCACGTATGTCATATGATCCTCTGGCAGAATTGCCAGATATGCCCCATGCTCTACCAGAGAAAGATGGCAAAAAGAAGAGGAGAAACAGAAGATGGAAAAAGACATCATAGATTCTCCGAGGGGCCGTCTCTGTCTCTGCTGCCTGCCCTGCTGTGTGTTCCGCAGTTTTCGCTATGCCGGTTCCCAAGGCGCACTGCCTGGCTACGCCCACACCCGCGTATACCCCCAAGGCCCACATTGCTGTCGCTATCTCTGCGTGTGTCCCCAAAGCCCGCTTTGCTGCCTGTTCCCCTGAGAGAACTCCAGAGGCTTGTCTGCCCGCCACTTCATCCCTGGCTCAGATGTTCTTTACCCTCCAGGGTCTTTTCTGGAGGGTGATGGATGCTCTGACAGTGCAGGACTCCCCAGAGGCTGCCCAGCTGTGTACACAGCTTCAAGAGGAGTATGCTAGGTTCTTCCCAACTTCACCCTCTGGACTGCCTGACCCCCGCTCCTTCCCCCTTGGGGGAGGAAGCGCTTGAATAGGACCCCTCGGGGATTTCCTTAATGGCCCCATTGGACCCCTCCAGTGGAGTACCCCAGCATGGCAGATCCCAGCCAGGTCCCCACCTTTCAGTTTCCTGGAAAGGCAGAGGACACCTTTACTGGGTTCTGGTCCCCCTCACCCTGCCCCCTGCCTTCACCGGTCCCTATGGCTGTGGCTCGAGGGGTGCCTGCGGGTCCTCCGTCTCATGCTCGGCAGTTGCCTGCGAGTCCCCTTCCAATGCCTCGTCAGCTGCCTTTGGCTATGGTTCCACCTGCGGGTCCCCCTGCTTTGACTCGTTGGTCACCTGTGGGTCCCCCCACTCCAACTCGTTGGTCGGCTGTGCCTTCGCTGGCTGTGTCTGCACCATCCCCTGCCGTGGCTTCACCTCCCTCCTCATTTTCGCTGAGGTCCCGTTAACTTTCCTCCTTGCCTCCCCTGGTGTCCCCTTTGCTGTGAGGTCCCCTCCTGCTCCTACATTACTGCTCTTGAGGGTCCCTCTGGGTCCTGCCTCAAGTTTGCCTGCTGCCCCTACAGCGTCCATCTCTCACATGCTGGGGTTCCCTCAGGCTCCCTGTTTCCCCCTGCCCGTTGACTTCCTGACACCTGGTTTTGTGCCCCCTGTGTCTGCTCTTCATCCCTTCGTTCCTCCGTTGTTCACTCCTGGTCCCTTTGTTCCTCAGTTGGTGTTCCCCCAGTGTCTCCTTTCTTGGTGCCCCTGTGCCTGTCTGTGTTTCCGGTGATTTGTCAGTTGTTGTCTTGGTTGCTTCCGTGGTGCCTGTTCTGTGTGTCCATCCTGTTCCCAGTTCCCCGTTGATGGTTTTGCTTTTGTTTTCCAGGTCTCATGTCCCTGGTCCCATCTTAGGCGTGCCCGGAGTGCGCATCTTTGGGGGAGGTTCTGTCACACCCTGCTCATCCGATCCTCCTGTGTGCCACGCCCCCTCATTAACCTCATGTGAAATCCCGATTGTTACCAGCTGTTTTGTATTGTCTCCATTAAGTCCTGGCTATTTCAGTCTGCATTGGAGCATGTTTCCCCAGTCCTGTCATTAATGTCCTTCATCGTTGCTGCCAGTCTGCCCTGAGTGTGCTATTTCTCCCCAATATCACCCAAATTCCTGGCTCTCTGTCTCCCTGCTCTTGCTTCCCTGAACGACAAAAATGCTGTGTCCGTCATTAGGACACATTGTGACTTTAGTGAAGAAGACAAAGAACAAAAAGAGGTCAAATGTAAACACCACGGAAAAACATTTTCAGCTACCAAAAGTAATAAAACCATTCGGTTTTTACACTACCAATACAGTGGAAATCGCTTATAGTGATCACGGTTTTTGGATCAAAAAGCTTGGAACAAACTAATTCCTCTTCAAATACTGTATAAATAATTCACTTAAAGAAATCAGGCAGTCCAATTGCAGTGTTCATTTTGAATTTTTTTAACAACGTATGGAGAAAAGCGCAACAGTGGTAATTCCTTTATTCAACTTTACTTTGATAACCCATTTGCTTGTGACTAGCTACCTGAGGTAAATGCTGCTTGCACAGGAAACATGACAGGAAAAAGAAAGTCCTTTTTTTCTAAATCACAAAGATAGATTCATAAAACCTTATGATAAACTGCCAAAAATGGGCCAATGAGTTGCAGCAGCGAAATTCCAATAAACTATCTTTTATGTACAGTACTTTACTGTGTTATAGGATATTTGAATTATACAGTACATGGTTCACTAATTTAATTTGTATAATATTGTAATTTGAAAAGCGTTACAGCTGTACTGTATTTTGAAAGTCAATAAAATTCACTAATATGTAATATTAGTGGAATATACTGTAACACTTTACATTAATTGCACCTTCATAATGCTTTTATATTGCATTCATAAAACATTCAGTGCACCTTCATAATGCATTCATAGAACATTCATAAGAAGCATTAACATCCTAACATCCCTTAACAGCTTTAATATACATTAATAACAAACATTATATAATAATAAACAATATAATTGTATAATGTTTGTTATTAATGTATATTAAAGCTGTTAAGGGATGTTAGGATGTTAAGGTATACTTGCATGCTTCTTATGAATGTTCTATGAATGTATTATGAAGGTGCACTTAATGTGCAGTGTTACCAAATATACAAATTTCAATTAGATGGTGATCTGCCTGAGACATGAAAAAAAGCAATCTATAAACGGTTTATTTTGTTTGCAAGAAATGCAAAATATGTATTTTCTACTTTCGCTTTTTTACATTAAAACTAAAATGTGAAGTGCATATAGGCAAATATGCATATAGGCATATGCCTATATGCCCTTTCATAAGATGTTTTCATTTCAGGCTATGTGTGCTTTTATTTCAGTTGTTCAAAATATTCAATGAATAACCATAAATGGTTCATCTGTGTGTTTCCTTCAATTATTTTAAAATCTTAAAGATATACAGTGTTTTTTTAGAAAAAAAAAAGGTTTCATTGTTGAGAATATTTTCAGTACAATAGATTAAATCTGAGGGCAAAGAAACAAACAAAAAAAAGTAAAACAACAGAATCATTCATTAAACGTAATTGAGGTAAAATGTTCAGTTAATTGTGATATTGATTTGAGGTCACCTAACCCTATCTTAGGCTATAGTGGGTGCTGACCGGTTTACAGCCTGTACTTAAGAACTGTTTCTGGAATTTTTTTTGGACCACAGTAAAACAGTTACTGAAACTGTATATACGGCGGTCCCACTGTAATTATTTGCAAATTTCATTCCTCAATATTGCAAATAGCCAATTCTGATTAATATTATGACTAACCATTGTGACATACATTTCTTAAAATATTTTGATGTAGACAATGATGATCATTCACATTGTAATCTTTTATTTTTAATCTTTTGCATGTTCGTGCACTGCTGCATGTCCCTGTATAGTGTACACAAGCTGTGCATATGCCTATGTAGGCAGGGATGGACAGAATTTCAGTGAAATGTATTTAAAATACTACGTATTTAACTTCTTTTGAGTATTTTGTCATTTACATTTTCCTGGATGGAAACAATCAGATGCAAGTTTGGAAGAAACAAAATACTTTTATACTGCATTTTAACCATTTTAAATTCTTCATTAAAAGTAATTTTATTTATTTATTTTGTGTCATTTTAAGAACCTTCATCCCCAGGCTTACTGACTTTTAAATATAGCCTATCACCATCTTAGGCTAGATGCAAGTAAATCACGTGACACATCCTGCGGGGCCTAGCTTGTGCCTTGTAAATCTTGTTTTCCTATGACCTAATCCAAGGGCAGAAGCTGCTTTCATGCTCAGGGCAAAATGCCTTAAGGTAAAGAATGTAGCAAAATATACTATCAGATATTGCTCACTCAATGTTATTATAGGACAGAGAAATAGAGCAAGTAGCGAACAGTGGTGCTATGCTCTAGAACTGGTGAATTAACTGCATAATTTCAACACGCATGTGCAAGCAGTGGCATCTTGTGGTTTGTCTTCTATGGAAGATTTTATTAGCAATTAATCAAGCCAGCACATTTTACTATCTTGATAACATGACCTTTGATTGATGATGAAATACCGCCCCATTGATTTTAGACCAGATATTTGTTGGTCAATAGCGCAAGTCATGGGCGTCGTTAGGTCCAACCAGTATTTTAAGCCTAGCCCCGAGTATTTTAGCTCTGATGACAATTATCCTTCTTCAAAAACAAAAAAGTCAAGCCCCAGGTAAACTTGACTTAGCCCCTGATCTTTTCAGTAGCTAGAAACCCTACTGCAAGCACCTTCCGCTGCCTCATGATATGGATGCACTACCAATGCACCTGACTTCAAGTACACTTGGTGGTGATAACTACATACCTGACTCCAAGTACACTTGCTATTTATTCAACATGGGCACTGGATGGGAAAATAGCAACCTTGACAGGCATACAAGCAAAGATATTTGTGGCACCTGGTGCCACTTTGTGCCAAGTGTAAAATAGAGCCCTTAGAGTATACATGCAGTTGGAGATAGTATGGTTTAAACTTATATTTGACTATCAAAATATGCATATGCATATAAGGTAGCAGGGGAGCAATATGTGAAATTGCATTATGATAGCAAAATTTGGCAAGGCAGCATATTTAGTCAGAACACCAGTACTTTGACACATATTATAACCGGTGAAGGAACTGATAAAGTCCCTTGTCCTCCGCAGGGGCGTTTCTAGGATTTTCATTTAAGGGGGGCTCAGCCCCCATAGATGTTTAACACATATTTGTGATGACGTAACACAGCAAAACTTTTGACATTTTTGTAAACTGTATTTATGAAAAAGGACTGCACTGATGCAGATATAACAATTTATCGAAAAACACAC
>JABFEA020000048.1:8018119-8030596 GCA_019775915.2 Cyphomyrus plagiostoma
GTTTACGGAGAATTTTTAGGGGGGCTGAGTACAAATGTTAGGGGGGCTAAAGCCCCCCTAAAAATGGCCTAGCGACGTCCATGGTCCTCCACTATGAAAAACAGCTGATAGTCTAATGCAAACATGCCCATTATTTTCATAGTTTTTAGCTTTAGCTCTGGTGCTGCTAACTTTGAATATTGATTTAAAGTTTAAATATTGGCCAGGAATTCTGGCCAAGCTTGACACTTCTGATTAATCCTGATATCTTGGTTTTTAATGAATATCAACCAATCCCAATATTTTATCCAGCATACCGTTTTCCTTAGCTCAGAGTCTTGACTATTGCTACTATAGCTACGGGGGCAAATTTACCAATTTTACCAGTTTTCTAATGAAGAATTAGCCTTTTAGCATGATAATTTAGGATTAGGTCAGACAATGCGCCATTGGCACACAGGAGTGATGATTGATGAAAACTTAGTTTTGTGTTCCTATATAGATGTTCACAAAAAACAGCTGTTAGCAGCAATATTATTGTCACTTGCAATATTACCAATGTCTAGATTATATTTCTGATATTTGTAATATTATTTTAATTGAAAGAAAATTACAACAAAAATTCAGTGATTCCAGACTTATGAACTGTAGTGTATATCTTTTCAAACCATACCTCTTTTTCGCACGTTATGATTGCATCTGGAAAATAATTAAAATCTTTCAATTCATAAAACTGTTGATCAAGCTTGCTTGTCATGCCCGTACTCCTAAAAGAAGGCATAAAAGACAACTGCCACGACATACTCAGAGTCTGCAGTCAAAATAAAGACCAGACTTTCACCATCACAAGGAACTTTGGGAGACCCAGCATAATTCCTGTCCCCTGCAGACAAATGGCCTTCATGCGTATTTCAACCATACGCTCAGACAAATGCTCCAACATGTCATTGACAAGGATAGTCAAAACCAGGACATGATTCCTTCTGTGCTCTTCACAATCCAGGAAGTTCCCCAAGTCTCCACAGGATTAATCCAATTCAAACTCCTCTTTGGGCAAAGAGTCTGGGGGCTCAGTCCACCACAGCACCAAAACTGTGGGACAACATCAACAGTGCCCAGGATGTGTTCTCCAGACTCCCAGGTTGTACCTACCTCATCCAGCACGACATCAAGGCATGTCCTGGGATTGCCCTCTAGCTCTACTAAAACCTGTGGAACAACTATGGGTGGTCAAGGAAAAGGTTGATAAGATACAGCAGGGGATTTTGTGGACCATCACAATGGGGCTTTCAGACTCCTCAATCACAAAAGCTTAATAAAACATAAACCTCTTATTTCCTCACCCTTTTTGATAGTCAAGACTTTTGTTTTTATTTTATAATGGACAGCCCACCAGAATGCAGATGGCATTTTCCTCATGCACTGTTATCCGGGTGGGTGCCTCTCTGTCCTTCCCCCTTAAGACCACCCAAGTGCATCATGCTTGGCGGTTTAGGATGACTGCCACCCTGGATTTTTTTTCCCCTTGTTTCCCTTATTGCACTTCTCAAGGAGTATATGCCTTCACCCTCTTTTCCTAAGCCTCTTATTTGCCACAGGCATCAGAGGGGAGCCTATCCCAGGTATTATTGTACACAAGACAGGTAACACCCTGGAAGTGATGCCAATCCACCACAGGGAACAGCACATCTGGCCCAACACTGCTACATAACCCTTTGTGTTGACATCTCCACACTAAGTCCTTTCTGATTCTGAACTGGATCAATATAGAGTCGTCTTGTAACACTGCAGAATTGAACACCTCCAAAGATCCAAAGAAGCCAGGCTCTAGTTCTGTATTGTTTGTGTCAAATACATAGACCAGCAATAAAAATGGAACATACGCCGCTAGTGTCTTTATAAGTTAAGTCTGGCGAAGATTTTTCACAAATAAATGGTGTTTTATGGGGAAAAACAAAGCCCAATGAATAAAAAAACACCCTGTTCATTTGATTTATGTATTTGTAAAGCTTGGAGAGCTTCTCTATGTTCTCTATGCAGCCTCGAATCTCTCTCACATTCTTGGAGTTTATATTACTTATTACTCACTTTCATCAGGGTTGGGTGCTGCAAGGATGGCACTGTGCTGCTTTTTTACTTGTTCCACATCCTCGGAAAGCTTCTCTATGCAGCCTCGAATTTCTTCCACCTGAGTAGTCACACATTACACAAAAGGTAAACAATTAATTACATTATTAGTCAACCTTCAACAATATTAAAGAACCCTATTGTCCTTGATGGTAGTTTATCATTATTCCTTTCTCAGAATATACAGTCAAAGTAAAAAGTATGTGAACCCCTTGGAAATTTCTATATTTATGACTAAATCCCATATAAAACCTAGTTGTATCTTCATGTAAGTCACAATAATATAGAAACACAGTTTCCTATAACTAAAGATACACAGATTTGCAGAGAATATTTGACCATATTGTATAAATCATTCAAACTGTGAAACTGAAGGTTGGAAAAAGTAAGTGAATCTCAAGCTAATTACTTTTTCAAAAGATCATTTCATTCAGAAGCACACCTGGAGTCCATTTAATGAAACGAGTTCAGGGGTGTGGCCTAGATTGACTTTGGATGATAAAAACCAAACGGTTGAATTTGGGCTTTTTACAAGAAGCATATCAAGATGGGAATCATACCTCGCACAAAAGAGTTACATCAGTCTACTGTTAGGCAAGTTGTCTATAAATGGAGATAATTGGGAACTGTGGTTATTATGCTTAGAAGTAGGCGCCCTGCCAAGATGACCCTAAGAGCACAACACAAAGTCATCAATAAGGTAAAGAAGAACCCTAGAGTGACAGCGAAAGACTTGAAGAAGTCTTAGAAACTGTCTAACATCTGTGTTCATGAATCAACAATATGCAAAACACTGAACAAGAAAGGAATCTATGGCCGAGCACCGAGAAGGAAGCCACTGCTGTCAAAAAAGAACATTGTTGCATGCCTGAAGTTTGCAAAGGAACACTTGGACACTCCACAACGATACTGGGAAAATGTTTTGTAGAGGGATGAAACTTTTAGGAGGATATTTAGGAGGAACAAGCCTCCGGCCCCCGTGGTTCCTGCTCCCAAACCCCTGGTTTCTGTTCCAGTTCCTGCTATTTACCCCGAGCTCCCATCCTCGAGGAGGTCCCTGATCCCAACAGACCTTGCTTCTGGTCTAGTTCCCATGGCCCCAGGCCCTGTTCACAAGGAGGTCCCGGACAATCGGACCACCGCTCCTCCCTCCTTGGTAGAGGTGGAGTTTGAATGGGACCCCTCGGGAATCACCCTGACTGCCCCGATGAACCCCTCCGGTGGGTCACCTGACCACTGCTCCGGCATGGCAGATCCTGGCCGGGTCCCCACCTCTCGATCTCCCAGAGAGGGAGAGAATGCCTGTGCAGGGGTCAGGTCCCGCCCGCCCAGGCCTCCAGTTTGCCTTTGGTCCTGCAGGGTTTGACTTGACAGTCGCCTGTGGGTCCTCCAGATCCTGCTCTGCAGTGTATTGCACCCCCCCCCTGGATCCGGCTTGGCGATCGCCTGTGGTCCCACCTCTGTTACCTCGTCGATTGCCTGCGGGCCCCCAGCTCTGATTCACCGGTCACCTGCACTTTTTGCTGGCTGTGGTCATGCATTCAGTTGTTGCCCTTGTGCCTGTTCTGTGCGTCGGTCCTGTTCCCAATGCCCCGTTGATGTTCTTGCTTGTTTTCTAGGTCTCATGCCCCCGGTCTCGTCCCTTCACTCCCCTTAGGGTTGCCTGATGTGCATGCCTTTGGGGGGGGCTCTGTTATGTCCTAATCGTGCTGCTCCTCCTCCTTTGTTTGCCCAAATTTGTGACTCCTGCTCCCCTGTTTCCCGGTTTGATGGTATTTGCTCATAACATTCAGCAAATGCAATCCATACTATTTTAAGCTATTTTGCAGATGGAGGATATGAGTAGTGGTGAATGGTGATTTTTGAAATGGGGGAAGGACTGTCGAGTTGGCAGTATAAGACATGTTTTTTTTTTTCTTACTTTAGTCCACCAGCTACTTAAATGTAAATTCTGCTCTCTTTTTTGTAAGAAATGATCTATCACATTGCCGTACCAGTATAGTCCTTCTCAAATGATCCTTTTTTAAAATACATGCTTAAGATGTATTCAAACTGCAGAAATTCAACCTGATTGTAGCTCCGTGGAGGCAGCTGTGGAACCATTTTTAATACCTACTCCAGACTATGTACTTTTTTTTGAACAAGGACAACTGGGGAGGTGCTTACAATGATAGCATGCTAACTGGTTGACCACAAATACCATGGCTAACTTGGAAGTTGCACAGAAGTGTGGAGAAAAGAGATATAATCAGCAGAGCCAAAACTGAACAGATCAAATTATTTTTGTACTTTGGTTTCATTTAATGAATGCAATTTTGACTGTAGCTCCATATTTCTCCATTGGAAAATTAGATCAATAACCAATATACTTTTGTCTGATATTGCCAGTGCCAGTGATGAAACTTTACCAAACTTATTAGTGGACAAAGTTAGACTGATTTTTATTCTGTGAAACCAAAAGATCGATCTGCAGGCCAGATATAATAATGAAATACAAACAGATTGCAGGTTATATAAATAAAATATAAATAAAGGATGTGTCTTGTTTTGATAACAATATCCAGTAACTGACTAATATCTAACAAATAGCCCAATAAAACAACTTGCTTGTTCTAGTTGTTATGGGTATTTGTCCTAGGTGTGATGTTAAACTGCATCTGGGCCTGCAAGTGGTCCTCCAACTTGCAAGAAAAATTTGTGGGTTGGCACTCCAGCCACCACAATAAACTTCACAGAGCTCGGACAAAGCAGGCAGGACTCTTTTCTGCTGTCTGTGGGAGTAACTCTGCTGCAGCCGCCCACAGGAAGGCTACACATATCATGAAGAGGATGGGGGAAAGCCCTTGAGAGCCTCATCACTGGAAGACTCAAAACTGTCAGAGAGCCAATGGGGTCAGGCCTGTTTGGTATTGGAACTGGTGTGGTGCTGAGGCACTGCCTGCTGCACAGCAGCACTCGGGTCTTAATCTAAGGCGGTGGAACATCTTGTCTCTCCGACATGAATACCATCTTCCTGTGCTGTCAGGGGAGCTTCATAAACATTTCAGTGGCAGCGCTCTCTGAGGTATACAGAGCAGAGAGTGGCCAGATCTGTATAACTGTGTACACCTATTATTGGTCATGTTGCTGTAATGGCTACTATACCCAGGGAGTAGCTGCTGCTGTGGTAGATGGACTCCTTCTGATGATGTCTGATGTCACTCTTTTCAACGAATGTATTATGAGACTCAGGCTAAGGCACTCTCTGGGTGTCTTCTCTGTTGTCTCAGTGTATGTGAGTGATGTCTTGATGAGCAAAACATTTTATTTTTAATTTCACTTGGTGGTTGATAGGTGCTCATGAGATGACACTCTTCTGGTCTTGGGTGACTTCATTGCGACCACAGGCACTGACAGGGCTGATTCTGAGGATTGTGTTGGTACTTAGTCAGACAGTCTCACAAACAGTCTGGAGTAGGTACTTAAAAAGGGTTCTGGAACTGCCTCCAAGGAACTACAATCGGGGCCGAGTTCCTGTGGTGTGAATGTGACCAAAGTTCTTTTTTCTGAAAAACAGTTCAAGTTTCTGAAAAGTTATTATGGTGTGGAAGGACCTATAGATCCCATGGGAAATGATGGGGTCAGCTTGTTGTGTCCTAGCAGAGTTTCTGGGGGCATAGACTCTGTTTGCTCCTCCCAGATTCCCTCCAGACTGGCACATCCCTACTGGTGCATCATGGAACCTGGAGATGCCAGTAGCTCCAGTTCCCACAGTGATTCACCCTTTCTGGCACTAGGGTCGACTCCCAAGACTCTGTGAACGAGGTTGGCACCTCCTCCATTTGTTTCTGGGTCTCATTACCACTTTACCTCCATATCTCAGCCTTTTCCTTAGACTTCCACCTAGGAGTCCCATTTCTGTTCCCATGTGGGATTTCTGACTGTGTTTAGGCCAGTTCTTTTCTCTCTAAATTTGTGTTTCCTACATTCCCGGGCCTGTATCACAAAGCTGGATTGCTTACTTAGATGTATAACTTTGAGGATAAGTAGCGGTAACTCTGGCTTTTACATATTACAATGCAGGTTCACTTCTTAGTAACTCAAGCCACAGAGCCAATCTGCTCTGAAGCAGGTTAGGTTTCCAGATCCTGGGTCTCAAACAGAGCTTGGACCAATCAAAAACAAGAAGTCGGTATGTTGCCTGACGTGACAAATGAGCTTTCCTAGACTCTCAAAATGGCTTGTCCCTGAGAATCCTGTGACTGAGTTAAATTTGATATTCAGTCTTTGAAAAAGCAAGCTAGGCAGTTTTTAATCACAGAACTGTGATGTCCATAGGCAGAGATCATTTTTGCGTTTCAAACCTTTTCACTACTAAATCTTGCCATTATCTACGAAAAGAGGCAATCTCAGCTGTAATGACATATTGGTTCAGCATCTTCAACTGATAGCAACTCCTGCTGGGCATCTCATTAAGTCTTTGACCTGTTTGACCAGCAGGTGCTGCTGGCCATCCCCTTTTCTCGACAGTTCCCAGCTTTGGAATTTTTTAATTCCAAGTGTGTTTCTCTGCTGAATGGGCTAGAATAGAAAACTAATAGAACACCATTGTTCGAAATATTATAAATAATTTGTGGATTTATGTTATACGGTCAACTTCTTTTAGCGTCATGGTGGTATAACGACCATTCAAGGAGCCATTTTGTTTATATTGTGCAAGAAATCCATATGACAGGAAATAATATCAGAAACAAACCCCTGATGACCTTAAATGTTAGAAGGTTAGTATCTGATTAAAAAAATCAGATAACAATTCATCACAATAATGAAAATGACCCAGCCCTAACCTTAACAATTAGTAATCAAACAAAATTGGCATCTTTTGTTTTTTTACTGCATTCATGGATCTTTGCAGGAACCTGAAAAATGATCCCCCCGCATTTGGTCCTCAAAATGTAATATAAACCTAATCCACACACACACATAGACCCAGACACACATATAGACACATAAGCCCAGTTTACACGTGGTTTTAAAATGCGTCTTGGCCGATCAGCTCAAAAGTGGACAGCTGAGTCACGTCGCCATTTGCACCTGCGTCTACCACGCATTGCCAAGGTGTACAGCTGACAAACTGTGTTCAGATTTCATTAAGACTGCATCACTTCTCCAAGGTCAAATGGCCCTGCACACAGATATTACATAAGTCTTTGTCACAAGACAAACATCAGATGTGTTGAGCATCAATGCACTGTGTCCTACATTTGCGTAGTTTAACTACACTACAAAAGATTTGTGGTCAAATGCGTCCCAGACCTCCTGAGTGATCAGATCAAAATACATCTTTGTTGTCATTTACACTTAGACTTGCTGTCCACTTGCCATCCTATTGCCCAATACACATTTTAAAACAAAGTGTAAACAGAGCCTCATACAGACAAAAACATGGGGACACACACAGAAACAGATAGAAACAAACACAGACACAGACACATGCACAGATACACACACACACACACACAGACCTGTACTCATATCTTTCTACGGGCAAGACCCTAATCCCAACATTGACAAAATTAATCCTTATTCAGCCATAACTTTAATCATAAGTAACCAAACAAAATGCAAGACTTTTGGCACTTTTAGTTTTTGCAGTCACAGATTTTTATCAGTAAATGTCCCCTTCTGGGGACTGAAAAATGGTTGTTAAAATACCTGGTTTTTATCACATTGTGGGGATATTTGGTCCCCACAATGTAAGGTATACCTGGACCACTCATGCACACACACACACATACACACACACGCAAACAAATGGACAGACACACAGACAGAAAAACACACAGACAGATGGACAGGTGTTTTTACCCTGAATTGTTGTTGCTAGATATTTTTCTTAATTGAAATCACAATGGAAAATATGAATTCAATATTCTTGTCATTAGATGTTTTTTATACACTGATGTAAAGTAAAACAAGTTCAGCTGACCATGTTGATTGTCATGCTGTCAGGATCTGTTCCTACCATGTCTGCCATATTCCAGTTTAGCCAGAAGATGTCGCTGGCAATCCAGTCTTGTTCCCTAGTCCCTATCCTAATGTGTCAATGTTAGTGTTTGTGCTACCTGATAGTTCCAACTCCTGGTTTGTCAGTTTCAGTACTAGTGTTCTTTGTTGCGTTTCGCCCTACCTCACCATGTGTTTTTGTCAGTCCTAGCCCTTCCTATCTGCCATGCCTCTTGTTTTGATCCCTTATTATGCTTTTGTTTATAGTCACTTTGTATTTTTTGTTCTGAAATAGCCACCTTAAATTTTACAGCCTGCATATGGTCATGTCTCCCATCCAGTATCCATGACACATGCTTGATTTTCTGTGTCAATATCTTCATTAACCAGTGGCCTTTGACTGTAAAAGCAACAATCCAAGGTGGTGTACAGTAACTGGTTTGTCATTTGGTGTAACTAGTATTTTTCATGAAAATATGATAATTGAAATATGATTATAATATATAGGACAATTAATGTGGAATAAAATATAATCCCCTATTGCACTGTAATGTGTTTTCAAAATAATCTGTAAACATTTTCACCATATGTCTCTTTCAATATTGAAATAACACATGCAATTTTAATTTAATTAGCCAATCCTAATAAAATATGTTTTCATGTGATACTTTAAAATGAAGTAATTGTATGTGAATTAAATATTTAATATCACATTATTTTGTGGTTACACTGTTTGACTATTTCAGGTGCATTCAGTCTTACCTCTTGTAAAAAATTGTGCACGTAATGCAAATGACATGAAAGCAACATGAATATGAAATGGACAGTAGGGCTGTGCAATTTGGCATAAAATTCATATTGCGTTGTAATTTGATCCATAGACGGTAGACGGTAGCCTATATATTGTGGTATATGATTTGATTTGTAAATTTCAATATAATTATTTTTGAAAGGGTAACATATGTTCATAGCAAAGGTATTGCAGCTGGAAATAATATAGTAAACTGTTAAAACATTTCAAAGTAGTCACGAACGTAGAATATTTATTGTAAAAATCTGTAATTATAGAAAAAATATGAAAACATTTAAAGTAACTTCACTGGTTTTATCTTATATTAAAAACACAGGTTGGTTTTGTAAGTTGTATGGGTAAGCAGAAAACAAGACAGAACTAGACTAGTGTCATAACTCCATCTATATTAGTATGACCATCTGTCCCATAACGGTCCTGCCAGGCAGAGTCCTGCAGAGGTTCGGGTACCCGACGACTGACAAGCAAATTTTGTTGAAATGGGTGAAAAATATTCTACTGTGTGGGATATGGGTTCGGGTCGGTTCGGACGCAGAAGAGCTAAATTGCGGTTTTCAAAACATCAGATCATGTGCCCTCAAAAATCCCCTAGGGCTATATTTTAGTGATAAAATCCCTGCATTCAAGATGATAAAACGTAAAATCCGTGTCAGTTTATGTCTGTACGCGCATTCCCGGAAATCTCTCCCACTTTCGTTTTCAAAAACCGCATGCGATCTCCTCCAGGCGTTCGAAATGGATGCTGATCGTAGTCGGCTGAGGCTATCAACTGTGGACGATATGCTTTTTTTACACAGTAATATAAAGCACCGGACCAAACGCTAGTCTTCGCCTTCGCGTATAGGAATTCCAATCGGGTAATCAAAAGAAAATGGACAGTGCACGTACAGCCTATAAAACCCAATACTGTGCAGGGTAGCCTAATGTACATTTTATATAATATTAGTTTTATTAACACATTTAATTGTAAGCTGGTAAGGCTATATGTGGGCATGGCAATATCATTATTTGAGTTTGGAGGTAGGCTACTACCATTTGTTTTGCTTATTAGGCCTATAGGCTATTATTAAGCAACATTTACAATTGGCTATACCTTTTCAACTGATGTTGCACATGTTTGTTGTGCCAGTAAACTTTTGTCTTTAATTTTTAATCTAACTTTCATTCGGGTGCGGGTCAGGTGTATTTATTTATAGCGGATCGGATGGGAAATTTAATTTTATTTCTGTCGGATAACGGTTCGGATACGGGTTTAAGTATGACGGGTACGGGCGGGTGCGGTATGTCAAAATCAGACCAGTGCAGGACTCTGCTGCCGGGTGCAGCAATAATCATATAAACAATTCTCATATAAATCATTTATTATTTATCATAAATTATTTATTATTTGACGTGACTTCATTACGTAATTTTTGCGGGCGAGGAGCGGAAAATTTCTGCGGTAGGGCGGTATAATCAAAATCTCTCCCATTGGCCAAATTTATATGGCAGGGGCGCCGCTAAGGGGGGGGAAGTTGGGACAATTCTAAGGGCCCACGCCCTTTAGGGCCCCCCAGAGATCTGCATTATTAATAATAACATTACCTAGGGGGGGCCAACCTCATATTTTGTCATAGGGCCCAAAATTGCTAGCGGCACCCCTGTTATATGGTATACCGTTTATACCGCCCAGTACTAATGGACATCTTAACAAACCTGATGTATCCATTTAAAACAAGTTTTTAGTACATTTTTGAATTGCTGGCCAACCCTTGTGTCTTATTAACACATATACCAGTGAGCACATGCATTTGCAATAAAGCAAAATACTTCTCCCATGCATTCCCACATGAGAAATCTCTTCTACATCAGTCAAAATATTTCAGGTGGAAGATGAGTGTCTTTTGGTGACTAGTTCGCTCTTCTCCTCCTCACTGTTTTGTAACATTTCTCAGAAGTGCACCGATCTGACTATGAGTGAGTCCAACAGCAAAAACTGAAGTATTTTGAGTGACTCAGACAACACAAGTAGAGTTTATGCAAAAGCGGTAAACTTTTAGATTTATTTTTTTTAACGTATACTAGAAAATCAGTAAAAATGCAGGGCTGACTAAGTTTTGTTTTCTAAGAGTAAAAAATGTTTTTAAAAATGTTTATCGTGATCCTTGCGATATATAGAACATGAAAATTGGTATATCAGTGTCTACTAGACTGCAGTTGTAGTGTACAGGACACATACAGGCTTACATGCATTATTACGTAAATCATCGTTCTAACATCAAAAAACCGATAAATGATGGTAAGGTCATCAGTGCAGTGTACTGAGGAAGGTAGTACAGGGAGCAGCAGAAAGTTATTGTGCAGAATCTTAAGTAAGTATTGACAAAACAATAGGCTAGACGAACTATGAATGAGATTATCTGCCACAGGCACTTAACATTACTTCACTGTTAAAACAGCTAGCTTTATTAAATTAACAGTTGATACAAATTGTTTGATTTCAACAAGCACTTAGGTAGGCTTGGGTAGCATCAAGATAGCTCTGGAAGTTTGAGGTAACAGGACTACTGTTTGTGGATATAGTACTATGAATATTTCACTCACCTGTTCAAAAAATTCATCCATAAAATGGTCCCGGTCAACGTGGACAACTTCCTCATCATCATCACTGTCCTTAGCCTAAAATAGGAATACAGAAAGCAAGTGTATTTCAGCATATATTCCTACAAAAAGAAAGAGGCAAAAAGCTGGATCAACATAACAATAAAGAAATAACATGCTACAAACAGAAGTCAACCATTCTACTGAATACTTTCTTCATCCATAATTACAGTTAGGTAGTAAAGAGGTATAATTTCTTGAACTTCTGAATGCTATTACAATTCACATACAATTCCAACATGCAAATCAGAATGAAGAAAAAAGCAGAACGCATGTGATCAGGTAAGAAAATGTTGTACATTGTACCAGCACTTCAACAATAACTCAATACCTAATTACGTAAGTGTAATCTATCAATACTTCCAAAACTTTTTAAACGTGTTATGCATGAATGTGATTTTATCTGATTTGTGTTCTATGGCAAGTAATTTAAGTGAATGAATAATCCTTCAATGATGAAATGATTCATTTGCCATTTGAACAACTACACTATATGATCAAAAGTATGGGGACACTCCTCTTAATCACTGAATTTGGGTGTTTCATTCAGACGCACTGGCACAAGTAAAATCAAGCACCTACTCATGCAGTCAGGTTTATAAACACTATGAAAGAATGGGTCATTCTCAAGTGTGGTACTATCATAGAATGGCACCTTTGCAAAAAGTCTGTTCATGAAATTTCGTCCCTGCTAGATATTTTAACGGTCAACTGTAAGTGGTATTATTGCAGAGTGGAAGCGTTTAGGAACAACAGAAACCCTTAGTCCCAGTGAAGGGAACTATTAACACGTCAGCATATCAGAACGTTTTGAACATAAGAACTATACAAACGAGAGGAGACCATTTAGCCCATCAAGCTCACTTGGGGAGAATTTAACTAATAGCTCAGAGTTGTTAAAATCTTATCTAGCTCTGATTTAAAGGAACCCAAGG
>JABFEA020000048.1:8030964-8054133 GCA_019775915.2 Cyphomyrus plagiostoma
GCTGCGTAAAGAAGTGCTTCCTTAAATCCAGTTTGAAATGTTCTCCCGCTAATTTCCACCTATGACCACGAGTTCTTGTATTTGAACTAGTGCTGACATTTGGACAATTCTATGCTTCTAACTTTGTGGGAATAGTTTGGATAGTGTCCTTTTCTATTCTAGCATCACTGTGCCCCAGTGCACAAAGTAACGTCCATAAAGATATGGTTGGATGAGTTTGGTGTGGAAGAACTTGACTGGCCCACAAAGAGCGCTGACCTCGACCCCATCGAACACCACTGAGATGAACTAGAATTTAAATTGTGAGCCAGGCCTTCACGTCCACCATCTGCGTCTGGCCTCACAAATGTTCTTTTGTATGAATTGGTGAAAATTCCCATAGACACACCTCAAAATCTTGTGAAAAGCCTTGCCAGAAGAGTGGTAGCTGTTATAGCTGGAACGGGAGATCCGACTCCATATTGAAGCTATGGATTTAGAATGGGATGTCATAAAAGTTCCTGTACGTGTAATGGCCATGTGTAAAAAAAATGGTTTAAAAAATTATGTAACAGATTAAGAATCATGAAAAAACAAAATTTTGAAAAAAATGGAATTTGAGGAAAAAACATTTCATTGGTTCCTAATTCGTGAGATTTTACATTAGACATGTTTTATACTGGATAGCAATGCAGTTAGCCATTTCCCAAATTCATCGCACTAACAATGAAACTGATCATATACATTATGACAGAACCTAATACTTAGCTCGGTATTGTCATTGCAGGAAGTGATTACTGATCTCTGCAGATATTGATGACAAACTGCAGAAGCTTTTAAAACTCTGTGAAAGTGCTAGGAAAGCAGAATGGGAGAAAGTATTTGGTTTGGGGTCATGAATATGGCTTCAGTTTTGTCACTGTTCAGGATAAGGAAGCTACGGTGGTAGATCTAACTCTAGATTTCTTTAAACAATAGCTTGGGTTCTCCATGACAGTGAAGTCATTAATTTGGTGGTGTACTGTAATGTGCTATTTGCCTAGCAAATGAATATCCCAATGACAGATTATCGGCCGAGAAGAAGCATGTTTTTAAGAAAAAGAATGGGTATCCATCCACACTGCACCATGGATGGCATTACATGTGACAACAAATATTTCTGACCAAGGTTCTGCAATAGAATGGAGAAAAACCACTTCAGAGCTATATTATGTAAACTATTATAGTGCCTTATCATTTACAATGTGGTATTTTTATTTACTGTGCCAAAAGCTGCTTGGAGCTCAAGAAGGACAAGGACTGAGGGAGATGAGGGTCACTGACATTATAGAAGTTCATGTGAGACAAAATATTTTCAAATACCTTGGCAATGAATGGAAGATTGAAAAGCAGCTGTTCTGAACAGATATGGGATTTCTGGAGTCTCATAAGATTTTGTTGATCATTATCAATTTGTGAATTGTAATTACTGAGTTGGGAATGGGGTCTAAAGGAGATGTGGCCAGCATGTTTAGTTGGTGACACTTGAAAGAGGCAAGCTGGAGTGGCTGGCAAGAAAATCTTTTGCCTCATTTTAACTAAAAGAATGTTTTTTTTTGTAGAATTTTATCCTTTAAAATCAAGTACTTACACTTTTCAATGAAAACAAAAGAGATCTACAGTGACACTGGATTTAGAAATTGATTTATGGTGATTTAATGATTAAAGAATATGCTGCTGTATAATGAAAGTTACTGAAAAGCATAAAATGTAGAGTATCTACATGCAGTGAAATTTAATATTTATAGATTATATTTATTAGATTCTATTTATTATTTTGTGTTTTGGGTAGGAAATGTAACATTTTCCATCAGATTCCAATCAAGCTACAAAATTTCACCTTCAGGGAATTCCTAGAGCAAACAATGTGGAAGATAAGTATTCTGATAATGAGAACATCACTGAAGCAGAAAAAAAAATTCACTTTATTTAGGAAGATGATAATTTGACATTAATCTGTTACTTGCAAAATAATGGAATCACAAATCTTAGTACCAGCAAGAGAAACACAGAAGCAGTAAAAACTTGATACTGCTAATACTGGTAATATTAAAGATAATAATGAATATAATATTGAAGTATTCCCACACATTTTGCAGTCCCATTTATTTTGCTTATTAATATTACTGATACGTCAACTCGTGGTAACGGTTATTGAAATCAGCACATCGTCACCTGCACAGGAGAATATGAGTACTGTGTCAGACACACCAATACTAGTTTCTGTATCAATGCACTCTTACTTATTTTGTAATGTTAATTGGCATAAACTAATTTGAAATCTTGTTTAGATCTGGGATACAAGTATTTAATTTTCCTTAAAATTTCAGTTTTGCTTAAGTTTCAATAACAGTTTAACAATGTGTGTACCTAATGTGACACTAAATTAAGCAATACCTAGAGAAAAAATAAAAACATGCCAAACTTCATTGGTACTTTGAATGACCGTAATTTAATTACCAGGAGATACAAAAATCCTTGAATATATTTAATTGTCCCTGCAACACTGCATAAGTACAACAGGTATAGAAAATGGATGGATGAACATATGCAGTTGTCCCAAAATTCTCTCCATCTTCCAACCACTTTTGCAGGGTTACAGTGTTAGCTTGGAGCCTGTTCTAGGAAACATGGGTGACAAGGTGGGAGAACACCCTAGACAGATTTCCAGTCCTATGAATCTTGCACTAGGACAATTTCCATATTTTCAGTGGACATTTATAGTTACAAAAACTAGGAAAGAGGTTCACAAGAACCCTTCATTGGTTATCTGGTCAATCATAACTTACTTAAGCTTGTCAGTTCTCAACAGAGATGAAGAGGTTGTAACTGTGAAATATGCTGCAGTATTTTTAATACTGGAATAAATACTTATATACACCACTTCCTTATTTGCTGCCTTTAAAAGGCTTAATATTCATTTTCAGGTGAGGAAAAATACATTATATGAACAATCTGTGAAGGTTGTTTTTCCAGGTATTTCAATGTGTTAGATTACATTAACTAAAAAGAAAAAAACACATTTCGTGGCACAAGTATTCAACAAACTACAACCACCGTTCATAGACAAAAATCCTAATGCTAGCTGACTACTGTTACGTCCGGGTCTGTCCGATCCTCATGTGTGCCATGCCCACCTCGTTACCTTGCGTTTATTCCGGATTGTTCTCACCTGTTCCTTGTTGATGTCTGCTAGTCCTGTGTATTTAGTCCTCGTATGAGTCAGTCTTCCCCAGACTTGTCATTATTAACGTTACCTCGTGTCGGTTGTTTGCCCTGTCCGTGAGAATAAATCCCCGTTTTGCCCGATTGCCTGGCTCCTCTCTCCTGCTTGACCGCTCGTCCACCAACGCACCGTAACAACTACAGCTTAAGAAAAAGTTCAAATAGCCATGCTAACTAAGCATGTAGCTAATTTCCCAAGTACTGTTTTGTAAGTGAGGGAGAAGGATACTAGCTCTGGGTAATTTATCGTATTGTGTTAAAAGTCATAAAAGTTATTATAACTTTGATTGTATTAAAGCCTGCAGTATTTTGTTACCCAAATGGAACAATGGTATGACTATAGATTTTAATACAGACTTATAATATTTCTTCCTCGCTGTAAACAGCATAAGAGTTTAGTTCATGAACTTGTACACGATCCCAGAATTTAGGGCTAAAATCAAAATATTAAGTTAGTAATATTTCATTTTAAATGTTTCATTTTAAAAAATTGCCAGACAGAAGCAAACAGGATAAAAATACCATTCATCCATTTTCTGTAACCACTTGTCCTACTCAGGGTTTTGGGGGAAACTGGAGTACCCAGGGGAAATCATGACACAGGGAAAACATGCAAATTCCACAGACATGGAGCCATGGTGGGGATTCAAACCCTGGTTCCAGAATAGTGAGGCAACAGTTCTAAGTACTGTACCACAATACCACCCTAAAATATCATAAATTGCAATATCTGTTTTATTTTATTGAAGGCTCATATCTTACAATCTTAAGTTTGTTCCTGTTATAAAGAATACTTTCAGTGCTTGTCCAGCTTCTGTTTTTATAGCTATTTGCTAAATAGGTTTAAGATTTTAGATCAACCACTCCATCGGGATTAAGTAGTGTTTCAATCCACCTGTTGAGTACATGGGATTATATGTACATGTGGTATATGACATTAAACACCAAGGTGTGTGATTAAAAAAATTATAATTTAACATCCCAACTTAGACAGCATCCTCTCTTTTCTTTTTGCCATCTTTGTCAAGCCTTTTTGAAATTG
Source organism: Cyphomyrus plagiostoma (assembly GCA_019775915.2). Taxonomy (NCBI): domain Eukaryota; kingdom Metazoa; phylum Chordata; class Actinopteri; order Osteoglossiformes; family Mormyridae; genus Cyphomyrus; species Cyphomyrus plagiostoma. The sequence goes on from JABFEA020000048.1 coordinate 8,035,250, forward strand.
GAATTCAGCTTGTATTTGCTTTAAAGTAGTATTTTTGTTGCAAATTAATGATCTGTACATTACAATATTAAGTTAACGCATTAAAAAATATTAAAATATGAACATGAGAATTTTTGCGAGAAAAAAAATGTTCTGGTGAAATAGTATTTGTTTTCTTGAGTAGGGCAATTGACAGTTTGACACTACCTTAACCTTTTCGATGCACTAAAATTGTTATTTCTTGCTGTGACTCAAAGATTTTACTAAACCATTTGCTACAAATAGATAACCAATAATCAGTATGACAAAACTACATAAAGTGATTCAATGATTCAATTTTCTTGCATGTATTCCACAATAATAATCAATTTGTATGATAAGATGTATGTTGTTGCTCAATTTTTTGTTTTGTCATTTTTTTCTCAGTATCTCAGTAACACTTCTGGATTTGATTACATACTTTTATTACAGAAATAAATGGTAATATACCTGTGTGTCATCACTTGCCTTCCGCACTGAGACTGGATAGTGTAACTTAGGATTTTACTATCTGCCAGCTACTGGAGAACGGACTCCCTCTTTGAGTCTGATTCCTCCCAAGGTTTCTTTCTTCTTGCCACTGCCACCTCTGGCTTGCTCACTGGGGCCTTCAGGCAGGGATAATGTAAAGCACTTTGAGACAATGTAATGTTGTGAAAATGGGCTATACAAATAAATTTTAATTGAATTAAATATGATAGAAATTAAGTAATTACCCCAGAGGCAATATTGACAATTTAGACAATAAAGTTGTACAATCTGAGTCTGTCTAAAAGTTAGAGAAAATGTATATGTTACAGTAATGAGTTCACTCCACTTTGTGTTATTTCTACATTAATTAAGGGATTCAATGCATAATTATAAATTTTAATATTAGGTAAATTAATCATGATTAATCACAGAAAGCTGTATCATTATTCTTTTTATTGATTCATGGCCCTAATAAATACTGCAGTAAATGTACTCATACTAATTACTGTGTTTAAGTAGGGTTACTAATAAGTTTGCATAACATAAATTCATTTAAAATGTCTGTTTATGAACAGCAATCTGTAGCAAGAGAAACAGATCCTGTTTCCTACTACACACACCATACATAGTCTGCTGTTTCAGCAAAATAAAAAAATTAGGAATTAAATAAAAGTTGGGGCACAGGGAAAAGACTATTTCGCTATATATGACACCACGGAATACTATTAGCAAGTGTGGTGTTAACTAAAAAGGGGTTCATAAATTTCTTATAAACCCGTCTTCAAGTAATTTAAACAGCAAGGATAAAAATGATTATGATTGTCTAGGAGAACGTATCCAATGCTTTTGCACAAGCAGCGAAGGTAAAACTTTAAACATAAGAATTTATAAAAGAAATACTAATTCAAATTGCAAAGATTGCTGTTTTTTTCCTATGACAGAGTAATAGAGTAAAAATATTTTTACCAGTGGTACCAGTTTCTACGTCAGTAGAAAACCAACTCCTTGACGTACCGTACATTTGGTACTTTCTCGATGTACCAAAAGTTCGGTACCTGGTGTGGTGGCAAAAACGCCCTAGGATAGCTGTTTGTACGTGTAAGAAGCATTTCTCGCCAAGACTATATTGGGTTGTAGTTTGCGTAGTGCTTTTCTTTCCGACTGAAAATCATGCAAATAGAAATGCGATTCCACATTCTATTGGACTATTATTGTTGATGTTGCTATTGCTATTATTAGGCTTAAATCTTGGAAGAATACATAAGAAACCTGGGTTCACCATGCTGATGTTTAGAGCTCTTGTAGTCACAGCTTCACTTATAGGATTTTTCATTTGATTTCTCATTTGATTCATCCAGCCATGTAACCCGGGGTTCATATGAATGAAAAAGATGAGAAACATTCGTACACACATTTATATGAAAGTTTACACATTTACAAATGGTCCAGAACTGTCATACAAACATTCTGGAGGAAAAAAGAGACATCTATAGTACAGAGATATGCATCTCAGCTTTGTGAAATGCGTGTTAGTAAACACAGAAACATTTTTATTATATCTGACAACTCAGAATTTGTTCTACTGTTTTAAATGAATGACTTCATATATACCAATATATTTATTGCATAGAATATAAGTTAGAGCAGTGCGTACTGAAATGTCAAAGTAAGTAGGCACCAACACGTAGCACCCACATATATAAAAATGCCCGTATGAAAGTATGTCAAAGGCAGCATCATCACGGCATATTTACCTTTGTTAGAGGATATTGTGTGCAGCCAAATACAAAGCCAATATTTACAGATCACAATGATTATTTTTCCAATAATGTTTTGTGGCTTATCAGCCATTTTACACTGCCAAGAGTGATTCTGATGGAATTGTGGATGACTTGGCCCTGCCTCTTGAACAATCTACATTATGAAATCATGCTGTTCTTGTTCATCATTGAATACTAACAAAACTTGCATTTTGGTGACAGGTGCATAACAGCAGGAACTGGCTGACAGATAAGGGACATCCAAGACCATTATTGGCTATAATATTGACCATATTGCAATAAAAGTACCATCAGTGAATAAAGCTGCTCTTTTTTACAAAAAGTAGCTTCATTCCATCAACATCCAAATATAGGTTGTTTTATATATGCATACAGACATGGACAAATTTGTTGGTACCCTTACAGCTCATTTAACCTATGCTTCATTTTTTCGGAAAAGTGATTCAATTAAAAGCAATTGTCTAATGCATGCATTTAGTATATGATAGAGTAAACCAATAAAATTAAAAATGATTTGTTGTTTATTTTTCAAAGATATGCTAAAATAGTATGGACAGATTTGTTGGTACCCATAAAGAGACTATTTATCTTTACATGTAGTCATGTTTCAAACTAAGTGTTTAACCTTAATTAGTATCACAAGTGCATTCAAGCTTTTCAGCAGCCATTCAGCATATTGAAAGGGAAAGAACATGATACTGTGTTGTTTGGTATCATTGTGTGCAACAAACTGAACATGGACCAGAGAAAGCAAAGGAGAGAGCAGTCAGAAAGAAGACCATGTTAAAGGTAAAGGCTATAAGACCATCTCCAAGCAGCTTCATGTTCCTGTGACCACAGTTATCAATATTATTTTCAAAAGTATAAGGTTCATGGGACTATAGCCAACCTCCCAGGACGTAGACACAAGAGGAAATGCAACCCCAGGTTGATCAGAAGGATAGTGCAGATGGTAGAAAAACAGGCAAGGAAACCATCCAAAACCATTCAAGCTGAGCTCCAGGGTCAAGGTATGTCACATTCTGATCACACCGTCCATCACATTTTGAACAATAATGGGCTCCATGGAAAAAGACCCAAGAGGGCTCCATTATTGACAGAAAAACATAAAACTATATGTGAAACCTACTGTGAAACATGGGGGCGGGGGGGTAGGTTTTGTTTTGGAGCTGCTTTGCTACATCTGGCACAGTGAACCTTGAATCTGTGCAGGGCACAGTGAAGTCTCAAGCCTACCAAGACATCCTGGAGTGAAACATACTGCTCAGTGTCAGAAAGCTCAGCCTCAGTTGCAGGTCTTGAGTCCTCCAACAGGATGATAACCTAAAACTTAAGAATGGCTGACAAAAAATCATTGAACAATTTCTTAAATGGCCCTCCAGGAGCCCAGATCTTAATCCTTTCCCACATCTGCGGAAAGATCTGAAAACTGCAAGTGTAGAGATGCTACCCTTAAAACCTGAGACAGCTTAAGCAGTTTGCTCAGGAAGAGTGGGCCAAACTACCTGTTGGCAAACGCAGACATCACATTGTGAAGTACAGAGATCGCTTGTTGCTGCTAAAGGTGGTGCCACAAAAACTATATATTTTTTTGTCCATGCCATTTTCATTTGTTTAATTATCATCATCAATAATCAGATGCAAAGTCTGATTTATGTTAAATATGGAATAAGCAATAAGAGAATTAAACTTTTGTCAGTTTCAAATAATTTCAGAGATAGTTGTGTTTTTTGTGGAAGGGTACCAACAAAATGTCCACATCTGTATGTATGGGCTGCCCCCTTAAAGTCAATGATTTGAATATTCAATCAGAGACCAGTGAATCAACTACAATTCTTAAAGTGAAATGATCATTTTATTTTTACCTGGACAAAAATGATGCATGTGGTCCTGCAGGTTGATACTTTCATTGATCAGTGTAGTGAAATTCTGTTTTCGCCTACCCCATCTTGCTCTCCATGACACACAGATAGGTATGTAAGCTTGGCAGTGAAGGGCAGCCACCCATAGCAGTGCCCATGGAGCAAGGGGTTAAGGGCCCTGCTCAAGGGCCCACAGACATGACTATCCTACTGAGGCCAGGCTTGAACAAGCAAGCGTCCTAGCATTACCCAGAGGCTTAGCCCACTGAGCCACATACCGTCTATAGGAGGAAGCTTTGTAATTGTCCATATTTCCAGACAAATCCTGCATTATAGGCATCAGTGCATGTGTTTATGGCATCCTAGATGGTGTTGTCTATCCACAGTTTCTGGTTTGGGTATGTTTTAAGGTACCTTTAAGTATAATGTCATCTATTCCTTTGCTGATGAAACCCAAGCATAGCTTCCATAAACATGCCGTTGTCATCATTTGAGCTGTGCCAGAAAATGCCCCAAACTATGTCACTCAGCACATCATGGAGAGCGGCCTCTCGGCTGTCCAACACGTAGTTTCTTTGGTTACTGGAGCTTCTTGTTTCTGACATGAGGAGTTTTGCATTGTGGTCAGACTTGCCGAGCAGATGAATCAGCTGAACTTGGTACCCATCTTTAAATAAAGAGTAACAATGGCCCAGTCTCCTTTCTCCTTTAGTAGTACATGTAATATGTTGACATTAGTTAGGCATTGCCTTTCTTAGGTTAGTCCTATTAAAGTCCTCGTCTATGATTAAAGTTGCATCCTGTTTTCATCCAGGTGCTTATTGTTCAGTGTCTTGTACTGTTCAGACTGTGTACACTTGAGCTGGAAGGTATATGGTGACGCCGATAGTTGACATAAACTTGCAGGGTAGATGGAATTGACTCATCAGGAGTTCTAGGTTAGGCATCCTGGACCTCAATAAGACTGCAATATTCCTATTGCACTAGTGGTTATTCACCATGAGACAATCACCGCCCCCATTTTTTTGCTGGATTCTTTCTGTCCATGCAATGAAGAGAATGGAAATCGGCAGAATGAATTGCATAGTCTGGTGCTGATGAGGTAAGTCATGTATCAGTGACACAAAAGATGTTACAGTCCCTGATGTCATGCTAGTATTTATCCTTGCTTGGATGTTTTTAAACTTGCTTTCTATTGACTGGACATTGGCTAACAGGGTACTGGGCAATGGTGACTCATTATAACATATAAATTTTCTCTATATTTTCTCTTGGAGACAAATTATACAAATTCAATGTCAAGACTCTCAATTGTGCCTCTGTGGTAGTTAATCAGTTTTGTTATGTTACCATTTATTTATGTAATAAACAAAAGTATTTCATCAAATCCAGGGATGAGATGCGAACAAATTGCAAAACTGAAAAACTGAACAGAAATATATATTTTATCATACAAATTGATTTTTTTATTGTGGGTTACATGCAATGAAGTTGAACAAATTAAAAGCAATTTAATGTCATGCCCAGCCCGCCCTGCTTGTCTGCTCCTTGTGTTTTCCGTGGGCGTGGCTGCTAATCAGCCGCACCTGAAGCTTATTTGTCTTACCTCTGCCTGTGTTTACTCCTTTGCTAGTCATGTATATGAGTGTCTTTTAATCTTGTGCTCCCTATTCAGTCATTGTTCTCTGTCCATGTGTGCTACCCTGCCAGTTTCCTTACAGACAGCCTGCATTTGTGTTGTACTTCTTCTGTTGCTACATGACACAATGACTGAACCCTCAAAACGACCCTGTGGCTGTACTTTGGATCTGCCAATCCCACCCTAGATGTGTTCTCCTAATCTGTGTCCCGATAACGCTCCTCTTCTTGACCCAGCATCCAGGAAGAGCCCTGGGGATCGTTCATTTGGTATGGAGACCAACTGATCTCTGAAGAAGACTGGCTCAGAAGACAGATGACTGACTCCGATGAGGATTTCCCCAACCTTAGGTTTACTGACTCCAGGCTCCCAGAGTCAGTGCTGCCCGCCACCTCAGAGTACTGTGATGCCGCCAAGCTCACGGCATCCTCACTAAGTTAGACTGCTTGTACCTCGCCTGTCTCCACAACCAAGCTCTTTACCCTCCAGGAGTTGTACTGGAAGCTGGCTGACAACCACCTCTTCCAGACCTGTCAAGACCTATTCCGACAGATCGCCCAGGGATTGTCAGCCATTTCCCTGCTATTGTCCTCCCTGGAGCTGCAATGAGTCGCCAACATCATAAGAGAGGTGCTTAGTCTCTGAAAATCTGAAAATAGGCTAGTGTGCAATGCAGTCTGTCTCCCTTGGTGCCACCTGCTGGAGAGTCACACCTGGAGGACGGGCCAATCACAAGCTCGAAATGAAGGAGACCAGCTTTCTGCATCCAATCCAGGTGACGCCGGGACTCTTTTCCTGACCCCTGGCTCCTGATCCAGAAGAGCTTCTTGTCGCCTCACAAATGCCCTACTCAACAGAGGCTGTTGCCTCCCCATTAGCACCCAGCCAGGGTAAGCTCTCTGATGCTTTGCTAGTACCCAGTCCAGATGAGCTCTCCGCCACTTCGCTGGTGCTTGACCCTGAAGAGTTTGCTTTGCCTGTCCTGCTTACATTCAGCTACTTAAAGATGCTTGAATATTGGTGCAGGGAATACCTTCACCACTACTGCCACTTCAGAAGAATCTAGCCCTGATGAGGCCACCATGGCACTGCTAGCATCCGGCCCAGCTAAAGCCACATTTCCACTCACGTTGAACCCAGACAAAGCTGCGGCTCCCCTAGCACCAGGCCCAGATGAAACCATGGCCCGGCTTTTGCCTTGCTCACGGCCCAAAGTCCCTGTTGTGCCCGATCAGCTTGCTTGGCTCTGCTCACGTACCTGCAGCTATCACCCAGAAGGTTTTTGCCTGCCCGTCTGCTTGCCTGCAGCTGTCACCCAAGCAGCTCCTATCTGCTAGTTGGTGGCCACCCCTGGACCAGCTTCTGCCTGCTCACCCGAGGCCGTCTTCGCCCTGACAGCTCCCACCTGCTTGCCCACCTACTCGCCAGAATCCCACAAATGCTTTGCTCTGTTTGTTCCCAGAAGAGCACATTGAGCTCCACCTGCCTCCAGAAGCACCTGTCAAGCTCCACCCTCCTTCAGAAGTACCCAACAAGCTCAGCTGACTGCCCGATATCTCCACTTTGCTCTTCTTGCCTGCCAATGCCCTGGCTATGCTCCTGCTTGCCTGCAGCTGTTGCCTCCACATCAACTCCCACTTGCTTACCTACCCACTCACCTAAGGCCACCACTTCGGCAGCTCCTAAATTCTCCCTCACGGCCATTACCACCCCATTGACTCCTGTCTTGTCACTAACTGTAGTCCACTATGAAATGACCAGGCTCCTTCCCAGAGGCCTCCACAGGATGTCTGGGACTGCATCATCAGCTTCTTCTGCTGGCCACCACAAACCCTGTTCCAGACATGCCAACAGCCAACCACTCAGCGACTGCTGTGTCAGTCACTCCTGTGTCAGAAGAATCAGGCTCAGAGGAGAAGGTTGAGTGGGACCCTCTGGACATTGCCCTGAGTTCCACTTCGTGGGCCCCCGACAAGATCCCATGATGCATCAATGCCAGGCTCGAGGGGCTGCCGATGATAAGGGGTTCCAAAAAGGAAATGTGCAGAGTCTGCCACAAAGGGAGATGGGGACCCATTGCCCATGCCATCCGGATCATGTCCAGTTCCTTGTACGCTCCTAAGGGTCCGCCTGTCCCAGACTGTCCTGGTGGTGTTCCTCAGGCCTGGAAATGCCTTCCAGACCTGGTTCCTGCCCTGACGCCAGTCTGCCTTCTGCAGACTTAAAGACATCAACCTGTGTTTGTCCCGATTCCTGTCCTGGTCCTATGGGCCGCTGAACACCCTCCAGCTCTACAGTTCCCTCGATGCCACCAGATCCCACTAGCCCCCCGACACCTCAGGGGATCCTGGTCTTCGTACAGACGACCCACACTCTGGTGCACTTCAGAAGCTGTGGTCTGGCCTTGCTCATTCTCTTCAGTGTCTGCTCCTCTACCCTGGCTCATCCTGGTCTGCACCTTATTCTGTTTTGCCCTGACGTGTTTCCCCTATGGTCCGCACTTGTGCCCGTGTCCCTGTGGTTCCTGTCTGTCTTTGTCTGTCCAATCTGTTGCTGTTGTTCCTGCAGTCCCTTGTCCTGCTTCTGTCTGTCCTCTGGTTCAAGTAATGTTCCATCTTGCCCTGTGATGTCGCATGTTGGGTGTCCTCTGTGATGTCCGTTATCCCTTTGGTATAGTCTGCCTAGTCCTGTTCATGGTTCTGTTTTGTCTCTTCAGGTCTTCAGTCTTGAGAGTCTGCATGGCTGGAGTCCAACCCTGTCCAGCGTTCCTGGTCCTGCCTTGTGTTCTGGCCCCATATGCCTGTCCTCTCATCTGATCCCTTGGGTTGCCTCCCCAGCTTGTCTGCTCCCTGCGTGTCCCGTGGGCGTGGCTGTTAATCAGCTGCACCTAAAGCTTGTTAGTCTTATCTCTTGTTCCTGCCCTCTTGTTAACCAACCACAGCTGCCTTGCATTTACTCCTTTGCTAGTCATGTATATGAGTGTTTCTTAGACCCGTGCTCCCTGTTCAATTATTGTTCTCTGTCTGCATGTACTACTCTACCAGTTTCCAGCAATAAAACATCCCTGTGAGGGGTTTCCTCACCAACAGCCTGCATTTGGGTCATCCTTCTCCTGTTGCTACCTGACATTTCAGTTACACAACAATACTTAATTTTGAGTATTTTTGGAAAAAATCAGAAAAACAAATGACATAATGTTTATTTACCTAAAAAGTTAATCTCAATTGCTCTACACAAAAAACACTTCAGTTGACGTAATAATGTCAACATTTCAGTTCATAACGATGACCCATATGCTAATATTTCTTTAATAGTTTAACTTAAACTTGTGATGTAGCATTTTCCAACAAAAATGCTAATTGTAAGCAAGTACAAGGTAAATTTCAAGGCAAAAATCCTCAATGAACAGATAACAATAGATGAGAGGGCACTGTATTACAAGTAGGAATGTTAAAAATTTAATCACATAACCTGACGATTATTTGTGTTTACCACATGTATATATGGATGTGCTCAACAGGCAGAATGAAAGACTACTTGACTCTGACAGTATGATCTAAATCTGAATCTCAGAACTCAAACCGTGAACGCCGACCAAAACACAGTTTTTATTTTTTACTTTACACATTGTTTGGATACATTTATTTTCTTACTTTACAAATTACTGTTTTGATAAATGTGCTTAGATGTGTTTAGTAAAGTATATGCTCTTCTTGTTTTATCCGGTTCATTTCGTGTTTAAATGCTAAAAAAAAACATATTTAGGTGTAATTTTTTGTGGCCAGGAACCAATTAATTGATTTTCCATTATTTCTTATGGGGAAAATTCGATCAGAACTCGAACTTTTTAGGATTCAAACCCGAGTTCTGAACGGATTAAGTTCGAGTTCTGAGGTACCACGTCCTGTACTTTATAAAATGACATATCTTAAGATTTAAAGGTACAAGCCTTCAATAGAATAAAAATTACAAAATGTATTTTTATCCTATTTTTGGCAGTTTTTAAAAATGAAATAAACCAGGTAACTTCAGCTTATCCTTGAGATGCTACCCGAGATTAAAATAAAACATATGTACACTGAAACATTTTTCTCTCTTCTGCCACTTCTTTAATTAATTTATAATGTAAATTACACAGAATGTTTGATCTAACCCATGTACAGATTATGAAGTCTCAATTAGAACTATTCTGCCTGACTGCATTTAAAAATTAACTGTAATTATTGTTCATCTTCTTTGTGCATGAGTAATAGGGATGGGCGATTTGACAAAAAATTACTATCACGGTATTTTTTATTTCTTGGGCAGGGATGGTATTATATCACAGTATTACTTTTCTCCAGGTTTTGAGAGGAGGAATATAGGTCCTGTCCCTTTATGCAAATTTTCTATATATAGAAATACTGTGTGTGTATAACTTGACTGAATATTCAATTAATTACTCAGTTTTATGCGATACATTACAATTAAGAAGATTACACACATACAATTATATAACTGTGTGTGTGACAGTGAAGCTTGAGCTCTAAGAGCCATTTTCTGGTGACCAAGGAGCATGTCACATGACAAATTCCACCGAATGAAAACACTTCAGTCAAAAAAAATTATTATTAGCCTACCTTACACACTCTCCCCATATCTCCAACAAATGTTATACAATTAAATTCCATTAAATTGTTATACAATTAAATTCCAAGTTTTCCACGATACATTTCATCAACTGGCTACCTTACTGCTATCGTTAGAATGTGTGAAACAGGGAGGCTACCAATCAAAAATCAGTATAAATTTTACTATAGAATATTCAGAAAATAATCACATAGTCCACATTTTTAAAATTACTCACCTGTAAAAAGATCAACGTAATACATTCACCAGGCCAATTATCTCCTATCACACTTCCATTTGCTGCCACTAAGTGGTGTCAAATTTGGGGCAAGCTGTCTCAACCTTTAATCAGTTCAGTTCAATATCCATATAATGCCTCTGCCAAGTTAGAAGAAGATCTGTCTAAAACTTTTACAGTTATCATCTTAATAGGAACAAGTGTCATAACTGCCCTTTTTTGCTATCTGTATGCAGCAATGCTTCAGTTTTGGGATTAATTAATTAAAAGGGAAATCATGTTTAATAGATTTTGGGAAAGTATTTTGCTTTTCATTTTTAACTTAGCATAGCTGACTTAAATGCTTATACAAAGTATGGTTACATGTTAGACAGATTGTGCTTACCTTTATTTCCTTAAACACGGTCAAATTTAATTTTTAATAAGTGTAGGTTAACTTTTGCTATTGGTAGATGAAGTTAAACTTGAACATAGACCTGTGATTTTTTTGTTTGTCTTCATGATCATATTATGCCCTGGATCACACACCTTACAAAGAAAGATATGAAAAAATATTAGATGCTTCCACGTACAGGAAAAGTAAACTGAAGTAAACTAAACTGAAAAAGCCACCATTCTACTGCATAGACCATCTCAGTAAATGCAACGAAGGCCTTCATTATGTACAAGTAAAAAATCCAGAATAATTTGTAATTCTCCCAAACTCTTCCTAAAAAGATTATGAATAGATTTTATAGAAATGTAACCTATCAATTAACTAAAATTTAAATGCAGTGATTTGAATAAAATATGTGATGGATGGAGCAACCTGACCAGGATAAATGATCAATAGATGGACGGATGGAGCTAATGAATGTGTTTGGATCAGTCCCTTCCTTATTCCCCTGTCTGTTGTTTTCCCATTTGGCCAGCAGGTGCCACTGGCTATCCCATTCTTTCCACTTTGTTTCTTTTGGTTTAGCACCTCTCAGTCCCTATTGTCTACACTTGCTCCTCAGGCCGCCACATGGATGAATGGGCAGGGTGTGTACAGTAGTTGCTAATTATGTATCCCATGCTGTTATGAGTTCAAGGCTGACCAAAGATGTCTTCACCCATTCTGACATTTTGAGTTTGTGTGGCTCAAGATTTTTATTGTCACCCCCTTCTTAATTATGTTACTGGTGTTTATGTACTCAGTGTTGGTCCTTGCGTTTAGTGTCCACGTTCCTGTATTCAGATTTATAGTTATGCCCTCTATTACTTACCTCTTGTGTAGCATCTAGTCCCTAGTGGTTTACTGTTTGTAACTCACACCTGTTTCTTGTCTAGACTTTGTTACCAGTGAATACACACTCACTGGCCACTTTATTAGGTATACCTGTTCAACTGCTCATTGAAGCAAATATCAAATCAGTCAATCATATGTTAACAGCACAATGTACAAAATCATGCTGAAGCAGGTCAGGACCTTCAGTTGAGGTTCACATCACACATGAGGATGGGGAGATTTAAGTGACTGTGTGGCATGGCTGTTGGTGTGAATAACAAACACTTACAATCTAGATTTTCACTTACAACCATCTCTAAAAAAAGCATCCAGTGCATGGCAGTTCCTTAGGTGCCTTGATGATGGCAGAAGTCAGAGAAGAATGGCCAGACTGGTTCAAGCCGATAGAAGGGTAAAAGTAACTCAAATAACCACATGTTACAACTAAGGTTTGCAGGAGAGCATCTCTGAATGCATAACATGTTCAGCCTTGAAACAAATGGGCTACATCAGCAAAAGACCATACTGGGTGCCACTCCTGTCAGCTAAGAACAAGAAACCAAGATTAAGGTGGGCACGGGCTAACCAATACTGGACAATGAATGGTTGGGAACAGTGATGCATGATCAGATGCATTTCTATTTCTGCTGCAATATTCAAATTTTGTCATAAACAATATTACAGCATGGATCCATCCTGCCTTGAATCAACAATTCAGGCTGCTGGTTGGTGGCATAAGGGTGTAGGGGAATTTTTCTTGGCACACTTTAGGCCCCTTAGTACCAATTGAACTATGTTTAAATGCCACAACCTACCTCAATATTAACCATACTCAAACCGTTTTAACCACAGTATACCCAGCATCTAATAGCTACTTAGAGCAGGAAAACGCACAATGTCACAAAGCTCATATCATCTCAGACTTGTACTGAACATTGTACTCAAATAAGGCACCTTCACACAAAAGCCCACAAACTAAACTTCACATATAATTTTACATGAAACTGCCACCCCAGAACAAGGCAGGATAAACAAGTAATTTTGTTAGTTATTTGTTAGCTATTAGGCGGATCAGTTAAGATCAAAATGGGACACAGCCTTTTACTTACATTTTATTTATATGACCGTTGTGCTAAATAAGCATGAGACATACAAAAAGCTTGTAGGTAAACTTCACACATAATTTCACATGAAACTACACTGCCACCCCAAAAATGGGATGAACAAGTCATTTTGTTAGTTATTTATTAGTTATTGGGGGTATCGATCGCAATCAAAACCAGACGCCGCCTTTAATTTCAACCGTGTTGACAAAATGTTCAAAATGTTTCAACCGTGTTCTCAAAATTATTCGAAAAAAAGTGGTGTCATCTTATATTCAAGGTCTAGACGAAAAAAGTAATAGATGGCGCCAAATAAGATATTTTGTAACAAGTGTTTTGATTTACCGTCGTATAGATTTGCCATAAGATTTCTTGCATGAGCATGAGAGTCAAAAAGTGTGAGTGTCACGCCACATGCGTGAGTAGGATTGTGACTTGTCCATTATAATATGGAACCACCCCTTATAATATGGGAGGCAACAGTTCTTCCAGTATGGGACGGTCCCGTGTTATAAGGGACAGTTGACAACACTATCCGTGACAGTTGGCATCCCTGGCAATGTGTGTGTTTAGAGTGTATGCCTGAGTGTTGCACTGCTAGGAGTAAACTGGCTGTTAACAAAGATAATAAGATTCATTTTAAAAGTGATGTCATATCATTCATTAATAAGGTTCAACCTTTCTCTGTAATATGTTTTCTTACCCTCTTCATGTGGATGTGCTGCATCAAAAATATTCTGCCCCCTCAAGAGTTTGTAATATTAATTTCTCCACCCACTACAAAATAATACATAATAATAATACATTTTTGGGAATGTTTGCTGCTTAATAGACTTATTGTAATCCGATCGCTGGTTAACTTATGTTATCAAATTAAATTATTTTTCTTTATCAAGTTAATGTTTGAGAAAAGAAGTTTTTTTCTAAAAACAGTTGCCAAAAAGTGGGGGGTTGTCTAATAATTGGGATTATCTTATATTCAGGCTAATATGATATTTTATTTATACAACCCTCAACATATTTATAATTCTTATTAAATCTGGCCAGCCAATCGATCTTTCACTTTCCACAGAAAAAAAAAAAACATGCAATGGTTTCCTGCTAAACTGGCAAGTTTAACCATTAGCAATGCCCATATTAGACAAAAGCATGACGGTTATCAATCAAATTTTTCAATGCAGAAATATGGAGATGCAAGCAAATAAATGTACTAGTGAATACTTCTATCCTTTTTCCCTGCATTTCCGCAAAATTTCCAATTTAAATGCGGTGCTTGTGGCCAACAAATGAGCAAGTTTATCGCCGTAAGCACCTACCCAGTAGTCTGTGTTCAAATGATGAGTACCTAATCTGGAGTAGGGACTAATAATGGGTTCCAGAACTGCTTCTAAGGAGCTAGAATTAGACCGAGTTCCTGCGGTGTGAACATGACAAAAGTTCCTGGTTCTGGAAAAAGGTGCTGGTTCCTAAAAAAAAGTTCTGTGGTATGAAAGCACTCACGGGCACCACAGTCATTTAATCTCAATCCAATGGAGCACCTTTGGGATGTGATAGAATGGGAGATTTGAATCATATAATAATGTAGCCGACAAATCTGCAGCAACTTCATGATGCTATCATGTAAGCATGGACCAAAGTCTCTGAGGAATGTTATAGGCACCTTGTTGAATCAATGCCACGCAGAATTAAGCCAATTGTCAAGGCAAAAGGGGGTTCAATCTCGTACTGTACAAGCAAGGTGTTCCTAATAAAATGGACACTGAGTGTGCATGTCTGCCCTTGCCCTGTTACTCTGTCAGTCACTGTATGTGCTGTAGGTGCTGAATATCAATGTGATTCTTGTCTGTGGTACTGATACATATTCCGTCAAGGTTGCTTTGTCATATTTGTAGCCTTTGTCTCGTCATAACAAAATGTTGATAATATAGCCTATGATGATAATGTAATGTAACCCACTGCAAAAGAAATTACACAAAATGCAATGAACGCCAATGGAAGCAAAATAACTGTAAATAAATGTGTCTATATTCCATTTTGTGATATTGCTTTTGAAACTAGATTACTAAACTTTTTGGATGCTTAGGTAAACTGCTAAATCATCTTAATATGGCAGTTATAATTTTAGAGGTTAGAGAAGGTGACAGATTAACCGTACCATTAACCAAAATATGTAATCATCATTGCAGCAACATACAACAGTTAATATCATTCTAAAATTAGAATGTAATCTAACATAAGCAACAGGATTGGCTTGGAGCATCAAATTTTAAGTAAGAACTGCTTAACTCTCAGTAACAAAAATTTATATAGTTAGAATATTTGAAATACAGCACAAATAGAAAATACTGTAAAGGTTCTCATAACTGGTAACATCGACACTGAGGCAATGCAGAATAACTAAATTTCCCAGACTGTTCAATGTTACTCTTGGAAAACACAGAATTGTAACAAGTTTCTTACTCTTTAACCAGTATTACATATCCACATGTTAATGATTATTGTGCTGTTATTTTAACACACTGCGACATTTTCATCATCCGACTACTAAAGTGTGCTGCTCCATAGGCATGCAAAGGAACAAATATATGTATTTCACAGTGCTATTCCGTTACATTTAATTAGTTTAGAGTAAACATTTATTAGAATACTCATTACATATTATTACAAAATGTTCATTTTCTTACTGATATTACAGTTTTTTGATGCAACATTTAGATTTCGGATTTAAGGTCTGTTCAGATTTGAAATCCTGTCTTTGAAATGTCACCACTACACCAAGACATTTAAAATTAGTCTACAGATTTTTCAACAGTACCTCGTATTTCTCTGGAATGGGAATTTACTAGTGCTATATTTATTCACTGTGATAGAAAACCAGAAAACCATCAACAGAATTATTTTAATCCATCCATACATTTTTTGTTGTGTGCAAACTAATACAAAAATGAAGGTATATTATATGTTAATATTATAGACAAGTGATGCATATAATAGTGTTATACTCTCAAGGTACCTGATTGCAATAGAATCCAAGCTACCCTATGCTACAATTATGCTTTACATAAGAATTAATTATTTTTAAAACAAATTTGAGATATTGAATTCATAGTGATAAAACAAAATAAATCTGCCACCATGACAGACATGTTGTTTTTATAGTTCCATCTATCCATCATCTTATCTAGCACATGGCTGCAACAAGCCTGAAGCCTATTCTAGGAAGCAGGGGCACCAGGCACCCAAGGTAGGATCACACGCAATATGAAAAGACAACACTTCACCCAAGTGCATGTTTTTGAACTATAGGTGAGAACCACACACACAGGGGGTAGGAAGCAAATCGGCGGCCCTGGAGATGTGCAGCCACTGAGCCACATCCACTCAGCCACCATGGCAGCATAATCTATATATATATTTTTTTTTTCTTTTTTTTTTCTAAACGCACTAATTCAGCTATTATGCAAGATGGCTGGAGAGGAAATAAATTATAAACAATCTGGCTTTTTAAATTTATATTTTTAATAACAAAAACATAAAGCATACAGAAGCAGGTTAAACAACATCTAAATTCATTGTATTTTGTTCACTTTGTTCATTAATTTTATAATCTAGTTATAAAGTGATGTGACAGTTATTATAAAACTGTTCACATTTTTCATTATGTTTTGCTTAATCTGTGTATCAAATTTGTTTTGTTTTTCAAATATTATCCTCCTCAGTAATTCCTAAACTTTAAGACCATTACATTCTACTTGTTTTTTAAAGGGTGTTAAAGAACACCAGTCAAAATCACATTCCTGAACATAATAGTTGTTGGGGTCCCTTGGCACATTGGTTAGCACATATGGGATAGACTCCAGACCTCATGATCCTGAATAATAAGTTGGTACAGAAAATGGATGGTTAATGGATATCATAAAAGTAATATAGTGTGATATAACAGAAATATATCCCACAAATGCATATCCTACAAACACTAGGTTTCATTATTAAAATGGAAGATTTTCTGAAACAATCAGTCCCCAACCACCACGCAGAGGCTTGCAAAAAAAAGTCACCATGATGAACAATGAATCAGAAAGTTCCACCAGACAGAGGCCCAGACGAGTTCATTGGTGTTGGTGACTTTCTAATACAGTATAGCATGTTACTTTCAAAAGTCATATGTTTCCATTTTTAGACCAGTTTCAAAATTTAACAGTAATTGAAAAAATTATGCAATACATGAATTTATCTTTGATGTATAACAGCATTCTTATTCATTCATAATGAATCTATACTGTGCTGCAGGCTTTATTATAATAAATTACTACTACTACTACTATTACTACTTTATGTCTGTTTTAATTGTTTGCTATTTTATATAATGTGTATGCTTTTAAAAATATTATTTTCAGTTTATGACTACATTCATCCATTCACCTTGATGTACAAGCCAGATTTCCCTTATAAGTTAATATATAAAACACAAACAAAAAAGGTACAATACTTTTGAATTACACACAACTGTAGTGATGCCATGCAATGTACTTGCTAATATAATGCTAAAGGGAAATCAGATACAGAGCAGAGATTTCCTGTAGTTTACAAATTGGTTTGTTTTGTCTTATGGGTATAGTTTTATTCAATTCAGTTTAGAGTATAGTTATTTATTGTTTCTATACGATTTGGCAATCCATTATTGCCACAAAATAAAATTCTGAAAGACTCTGCTGCAACATTTCACATAAATGTTTTAATGTACCTCCACTTTAATATTATCTGTTTTACTTCAATTGGAAACCATTCCTCTTTTTTTCAGCCTCCGCCTCCTCTTATAATCAATGAGGCTGAAATAGGCAGCAGAATATGTGGTGCAGTGCACATCCGCACTCACATCTCAGTCGTCAAATGCCGTATCATGCACATATATACTGTAAATGTGGACAAACTTATTTTTAACTTAAACATCCAAGGCATTTACACTGTAATACTATGATACCAGGGATACTGAATAATGCAAAATAAATATCATAATGATAATCAAATACAAATGTTATTGGCAGTTCTGTCCTGAATTCTTAAGAATCAGCATTTTGGATCCATCAGTATTGCTTATTCTGGCTATTTTACCATGATTGCATACTGCAGTCATACAGCTTTGTCAAACAAAATGAACTCTGTATGTTGAGGAAAATTGCCAAGTCATACTAAAGGTTTACTTATATATTGAATTTCTCGTGCAAGCACCATAAACTCCATAAGGCCCTTTTCCCTTTTTTCTTGGTGAGTGAATCAGAGCAAGTACCTTACAGTGTTTGGTTGTCTTGAATCTGCTTTTGTGTTCCAACCACACCAAAACCCATCCTCAGTGTTTGCAATATTTAAATTATTTTTTAGCCACTAATCATACATCAGAATTAGCATATACTGACATTTCACAAAGGCAGGGATGACAGCATTTAGTACAGGCCGTATCACTGGAGCGTTTTACTTCACTGGAGTATCTTACTAAATTCTGTTCAATTACTCAAAAACCGAAATAAGCTCAATAATATTCACTCACTTGCTAGTTTTAGTTAATTGTGAAAGGCATTTTAAAAGCTGCATAAAAACACGTACGTGAACCTTATATTATTATGTAGTCGTCAGCAGCACAGTACGTTTGACCGCCATGGAATTGGTATCAAGAACATTATTTAATTATTATTGTAAAGAAAAACAAAATTGCAACGACACAATTTAAAATTGCTTTATATATTAACAGACATATTTCTAGGCGCTACCGCCGCCGCTACCCATTTCCATGATCTACAGACTCCTACAGCCGGGTACTCTCTCGATGGAATACTGCCTAAAGCAACACCCATCTACATCCGTGGGGGGGGGGGGGGGGGGGGGGGGGGGGGGGGGGGGGGGGGGGGGCGCGCGGGCCG
>JABFEA020000048.1:8085810-8099516 GCA_019775915.2 Cyphomyrus plagiostoma
AATGTGAGGCATAAATTGTAAAGCGCTTTGAGTACTCGGAAGAGTAGAAAAGCGCTATATAAATGCAGTCCATTTACATTTCTGCATGCCTGGGTGCCTTGTAAAGGCTATAGTGTGAATCAGTATCCTGTAATGTGTTGTAAAACAAAACTAGCCCATATAATTTCACCCTAAAACATGATGACAGTGTTTTTACCATTAGAAAATAACGCATTATTTAAAATAGCACGTTGACAAACAATCCTTATGCAATTTTAAGAAAAGCGTGAACTATATATGTCTAATGTTTTTTTTTTTATAAGGCATGTGAAGTTGTGGTTGTTAGGGTCCCTGTAATACCCATTTTGTTATAGGGTGCGCCTACTGTCGGCTAGAGAAAATTACAACCGTTTCGCCAGCCTACCCTTGAGTGCGAGCTTGTGCGTGCTTTGCGGCACTTGTGGGGTGTTCGCCTTACTCCTGTAGTTAAGGTTGAAATTTTATACCAATTTAACAAATACAGCTAAAGTTTTTTATACCTTTAAATATTAACAAAAACAGTTAATGTCTTCAGTAGCTGAAGATCGATGCGCCCAGAGCACGCTGATAAATGCTATTGACCCCACTTTGGTGCCATATGATTTTACCTTGTAGGCAGTCGGACAGGCTCAGTATGGTACATCTGCCTAGTGAATAATTCTAAATGCAGCTTACTAGTACCTATTAAATGTAATTAAATAGTAATGTCCACCTTCTTTTAAACAATAAAAAAGAATATCCTAAATTCCAGTTGGTGACCTGGGCTATAAGAAAAACACAGTTCTGCTGTTATAGTCCGCATGTGGGATAATATGCTTTAATTCTTTATTAATTATCATTGGTCAAATGCTTTATAACACATTTTATACTTATTTAAAAATAAGAATTCTACCAAAGTTTTTAAAATGCTTTTGATGTATGTTGATATATGCCATTCACTAGCTTCTACAGCAATTAAATACAACAGTGTTTGTCTGGGCGACCACCCACGCACCAACCGACCGACCGACCAAGACAGTGGGACAAGGCCTGTACACTCTGCCATAATCATGTTGCGAGAATGTTACCCCGAGTCCAATGCTTACCCTGTCTCGCCAGCTCGCACTGTGCCTATGTCATCAACATTAGAAAAAATGCCAGCAGTCTGTTCAAAAACTTAAAAAATAAAAAATTTTCCTGATAGATTCAAGATGCAGGGGATCAGTTACCCATAGTACACTGCTTCCACTGGCTCGCTTGCGAGGTGTCCATGTTGGGTTAGGCAGAGGGGCCCACCGCTGGATTGAACGCAATTCTTGCAGTGTCTTGTTTTATGAAATCTGCAAAACAGTTAATATCTTTTCTTTAAAATTTACAAGTCTATTTCTGTCTGGTTTTTCGCAATAAGTTGCATGAACCTAAGTTGGTGTGCTTTGAGTCTGCATACACGTTGTTCTCCTGACAAATAATTACACCTGATTTCACAGACCTGAAGTTAAACTCTAAGGCCTTGATAAAAGATGTATTTAGTTGTATTTTAAGTTATTTATTCCTTTTGATTAGCCATCCATTGATGAAATTAGCTAAATGTTGCTAAACGGCCGTGATGTTAATGCCCGACTTTTATTATATTAGAAATAGATTTTATACTACTTACAAATAAGTCAAATTAAAACATATGAATTCATCCCTAAAACTTATTGTCTAGGCTGTTCACATACATTGTATTAAACATTGTATTAAAAACAACACATTCATGTTAAGGAATTCGAATTCTAATGAGTTTGAGAACTGAGGTACCACTGTATTTTATTTATTGGACCTGCGGCATGGTTTTCATTACAATATAGTTATTCTGCTAATAAGCTGGCACCGTTAAACTATATCAATTATAAATTCCGATATAGTTTTGTCTAATATCGGCAGTGCCAGCAGTGCCACACAATTTTGTAAGGCATGGACTGGCCAAAACACACACAAGGTAACATGGCTATGTCTACCAGCAGAGCTCTGGAGCCTCTGGAAAAACACTTGGCAAAAAAGGCTCACACGTGGTCTTCCAAAGTTTGGGAATACTTTAGTTATGACACCTTTTCTGCACCTCTACTGTAGCTGACGTTAATGTTACAGCCATTTTATACTTTGTTTACTTATTCGGGCATGTAAGAGTGACACAAATTATTGTTTATGACTGCTCTTACACACTGTAGCCTAAATTGTTTCTTGCTCACTGAAGCTGAACTATAAGATACCTTTGCTAGTGTTTGTTGAAAACATGTTCCTCTAGTTATGAAATCATTCCATGTTTTAGCATCTATTTCAACATTAAAGTTAAATTGGTGTACTGAAATAATTAAGTAAAAACTATTGCAGTGATTATTAACAGTCTAACAGAAATCTCATTGAATCTCTAAAGATTTGCCTTTTTTGGCAATAATGCTCTGATGTTTAAGAAATGTTTTAATAAATTGAAATGTTAATGAGAATTTCAGATTTGTGTGTAGGGGGGAGGAGTGAATTGTTGTATTAAATGACTAACTTGAAAATAATTGCTTATCAATAAATGTATCATCAGATTGACTAAAAAATTAGTTGTTAGATTAGTCGAATAATCGAGAGGGAAAAAAACGCTAGATTAATCATTTAAAGAATAATCGTTTGGGACAGCACTAATTCTCATAAGCCAAGAGTATGGGGAGTCTGCATGTTATCATGTTCTTTGGGTCATAAGTTCAAAAATACACTGCTTGGTGAAATGCTGTCTTCAAATTAGTGTGCAAATGCTTCATTATGGACTGGTAATGTGTCCAAAGTATTTATTGAGATTAAGAATGAGTATTCCCATTGTTATGAGCAGGGGCACATACAGTGCCGTCCATGATATTTGAGGCAAAGACACATTTTTCCTTGATTTACCCCTCTGCTCCAAAGTTTAAAATTTTAAATCAAACAATTCAGACATGATTAAAGCACACATTCCAGACTTTATATTAAAGGTATTTGCATAAATTTTGGCAGCTATACATGGCGCAAGCCACAACTCCCCCACCACTATGTTTAACAGATGAGCTGGTATGCTTAGGATCTTGGGCAGTTACTTTTCTTTTCACTACTTTCCTCTTGCCATCACTATGATACAGGTTACTCTTAGTCTCATTTGTCCATAAGACCTTTTCCCAAGAATTCTACAGGGTTTTTTAAACACTTTTCCCAAAACTAGTATATTGCATCTTGTAGTGTAGCCTCTGTATTTCTTTTCATGAAATCTACTGCAGATATGAGTCTCTGACCGACCTCCCACCTGAATACCGAGCCTGATATGCTAGACAGGCATTTGAGAATTTTTCTTTACCACAGTGAGGATTATTCCATCGTCAGCAGTGGAGGTTCTTTGGTCTACCAGTCCCTTTGCGATTACT
This sequence comes from Cyphomyrus plagiostoma, assembly GCA_019775915.2. Lineage (NCBI taxonomy): Eukaryota > Metazoa > Chordata > Actinopteri > Osteoglossiformes > Mormyridae > Cyphomyrus > Cyphomyrus plagiostoma. The sequence continues at coordinate 8,089,227 of JABFEA020000048.1, forward strand.
GAGATACCAGTGTATTCCTTCTTAATGACATTCCAGAAAGTTGATTTTGGTAATATTAAGGTTTCACCGTCTGTAACGTCTTATTGTTTTTAAGCCTCATAACAGCTTCTTTGACATTCATTGGCACAGCTTTTCTCAACATGCTTAACAATGGCAAATACGGACTCCAAAAGGTAGAAGCAAACCAGGCTCTTATCCCGCCTGCACTAATGAAGCAGTGAAACACACCTGAGTAATCACAAACACCTGTGAAGCCAATTGTCCGAAACATTATGATGCCCTGAAATGACAGGGACTATGTATAAAAAGTGGTGTAATTTCTACACAGAGAAGTCTGCACTTAACCACTGAATTGACTTAAAATTTTAAACTGAGGAATAGAGGTGTAAATTGAGTCTTTGTCCCAAGCATTATGGAGGACGCCCTGGAACAGAAACCTTATTTGTTCCAGATAGTTTTGATGGAGGTCCATGTTGGCGTTACCCATAAGAATTAATATAAATGAATTTAATCTGTCCCAGACCCCCTTATAATTGCCTATTAAGACCTAACTAATGATAAAAGCATTAACAATCAATATAAAACTAATATACACACAAAAAGGCAGACATAGAGCAATAAACATGAAATAAATGACCAAGTAAGAACACTTTACCTATATTGAGGTGAGCTGATGGCATACAGGAGGCGGCAGGTGGAGAGGAGGGATACTGGGGTTAATGTTTGGAAGGGGAGACGTGTCTTGTACAAATTTTATCAGGTCGATTTTGTGTTGTCGTGTTACGAGTTTTCGGTCGTGGTGCAGATAGATTTTTCTCAACCACCCATTCGAGGTCCGAATTGGTTGAGCTGAACCTGCCTCAACCCATACAAGTTTTAGCAGAAAAGGTTGAGTTCCAAGATTTTGATCAAGGTAAAGTAAAAAAATATTTCAACAGACTTGTTCTATGTCAGAGTTGGTCGAGTTAAGAGGTGTTTAGAGTTCCAAGGTTCAACATCCATTTGTTACTGACCCCGAGTCACCCCAGGGCTTATTTTTGGGTTGTAACACCTATACTGGAATTGGGATGGAAAATGGATGGGCTATCAAAACTGACGGTGGTACATGAATGACTGCAAAACATAATTCAATTATAATTAGGGCTGGGCGTTAATATGATTTCCCCTCGATATCAATGTAGGAAATATTCAATGTGATGAGAGACCTGGCGACACATTTTTGCATCATGAATAAATGACTTCCATTCCTCTATGACTGCTCGTCTAGACCGGCAATGAAGCACAAGCGTAGACACAGCCGGAAAAAACAAGCTGGATTTATTGAAAAAAACAGAATGCAATATAGCAGGAAGGAAGATGAAAAGACAACACAATCAAAACAACAGGGCAACTCACCGGGAGAGCAAGTAAGTGTAGAGAAACCCATCCAATAGGGGTAATCCATTGAAATACAAAACATAAGTGCACAGTAAAATTCAGTCCTTGAAAAATCCACACGGCAATACACAGAGAATGCTAGCAGCAGTGTTTTTGGCGCCGAATAAAATAAACTGACTTGCCTCCATTCACCTATGAAAAACAAACAAATGCCCAGCAAGGTTTGTCAAGTTAGCACTCTGAATACTACTATTCTAGTAATGCTCGTGAATGAGAGAAAAATACCGCTCAGAGTAAATTTCAGTGTCGTGAAGAAAGCACAGCAGCCACATTTTTTAAGACGGGAGATATTGTCGATGAACCAGGTAAAAAGGTGTTGGTGGTGTGGTAGTACTTTGGCAATGTATGACATACAACTGGCTGGTGCTGACTAAAGTAGGAATACTATGAATATTCCACCACTCGAAGCATTGCCATCCAGTAGAACATACAGAATGCAAGCGCTTACAGTCACAGACAAAAGAAATTAGTGTTGCAACTTTCAGTCATCTCCCATATTCATTCAAAATAGGACACAGCATTTTATCTTTCAATGCCAGGCGGGTGGCAACTCTACTAGCAGCCTAACTAATGAGCGGTGAGACAGAAAAATAAACTGAGCAATAAACCATACAGTAAGCATATCACCAGTGTTATGTCCTATGACAAAAAAAAATTGTACGATTTATTAAAATTAGATTTCAGTTTGCAGTCCATTCAATTTGTCATCCTTCTCACATTCTGCTTAAGGAGAATCCTAAGTAAGGAAATAATGAATTATTGAAAATAATGATTCGTGAATGATATCTGGATAATTATCGATAGACTGATATGAAAATCCCTATTGTAATATGCCAAGAGTGAATAAAATATATTGTTCTGGTCTGTAGAGGATTCAAAAAAGTAGTCAAAGCAGTGGAAAAAGTAATTCAAGGAGTGATGTTTGAAAAATATTGGCACAAAAACTACTCTAGAACAAACTAGTCATGGAAGCAATTGTTTTTTCAAACCATTTAGTAATCAATATTTTTTTTTTTTAAATGGCCATCAGATTATTTTGAAAACTGGAATAAGTTGGCCGACAAAGTAATATATCTCAAACTGCTCACTCTGAGACCATTCGTAGAAAACTAACACAAACCCCGAACTATTCAAAATGACATCAGACTGGGATTTGCTCATATTTGACAGCATATATAATAAATTACTTAAGCATCAAACAATTAAAAAGGTGTAAATATCAGCAAAAAAGAAATGGAGAAACTTTAGGCTGTTATTTTAGTTTAATAACTTTTCAGTACATGGTTTAGAATTTACAGAATATTAAGGTATACACAGTGAATAGCTACAAGAGGAATACAGCTGGAATTGCATTCCATACAGTACAGTGTAGACAGATGACAAAGCTGTCTGTCAGTCCATTGGTTCCATCATTGTAGCTCATAAGACACTTGCATAAACAAATCAGTTATAACTGATATCCAAGAAAAATATGGAAAAAAGACATTTATAAAAACAGTAATACTAAGTTAAAAATGTTAATTGCTATTATTTTTTACAACTGCCACTGCTAGAACTTTCTGGTTTCTCTCTTTTATGAATTTGTTCATGTGCTTTTAAGTGGCCTGACTGACTAAAGTTCTTCCCACACTGAGGACAGGAATAGGGCCGCTCTCCAGTGTGAATTTGCTGGTGTGCTTTAAGATGTCCTAACCGGCCAAAGCTCTTACCACATTGGCTGCAGCAAAAAGGTCTCTCTCCAGAATGAATCTTCTCATGTGTTTTTAGAACTCCAGAGTTGCTGAAAGTCTTCCCACACTGGGAACAGCTGTACTGTTTTTCCCCAGTGTGAATTTGCTGGTGGGTCCTAAAACTATTCTCCTTACTGAAGCTTTTTCCACAGTGACTGCAGTAAAAGGGGCGTTCTCCAGTGTGACCCATCTGGTGGACTTTCAGTTCTTTCTGCTGACTGAAGGTCTTGCCACACTGAGTACAACTGTAGGGCTTTTCACCTGTGTGGATCCTCTGATGAGCCCTTAGGTCATCTGCTTTGGTAAAGCCCTTTGTACAGTGAGTGCAGCTGTATGGTCGCTGTCCTGTGTGAATAAGTTGGTGTCTCTTTAGATTTCCTGCCTGACCAAAGCTCTTTCCACACTGGGAGCAGCTGTAGGGCCGCTCTCCTGTGTGAATGCGCTGGTGCGTCTTCAGGTTTCCTAAAGTGCTGAAGTTTTTCCCACACTGAGTGCACGAAAACGGCTTTTCACCAGTTAGGTTACGTGATTTGCGCTGCGATATGCTCTGCACCTTTCCCCCAGTTTTACCCTGGCCAACATTCCCTTTACCATCCTGGACAGATGGCAAATCATAGGGGGTTCCCGCACCAAACTCAGGATCTGCTTTCCCTATGCAATCTATGACACTGTCAGGTCTGAGCTTGTTTAACTCTGTCCTAAGCTCAGCCATATGAATAGACTCTAAGCCATTCATCTCCATTTTGTGACTAGATATCAAGTTAGATTCATATTCACCTTTAATTGTGCCCAGGTCAGCAGCGTAGTAACACTGAAGATCAGTATGATGCTCTGACTTGATGTATTCCAGACTATCAGACACATGAGTAATGTAATCAAACACCAAGCTTGATTCATATTGCCCCTTGTAGGTCTCCAATTCTGTACCATGAAGAAAATGGAGTTCACTGTGGTGCTCAGATTTGATGTAATCAAGGCCACTGATTTCCATTTTTATTTGCTCAGAACCCAGCTCGGCAGTGCTCAGAGGCTGTATTTCAGAAAGGTCCACAGTACGAATCGTGTCCAGGTTAGGTTCACTTTTCACACATGGCAACATGACCATAGGCTCAACGATCTCAGATGTCAAGGTATTAAGAGTTGATGTCACACAATCTGGTGTGAGTGAGTTAAGGCTGGGCATGAGAGATTCAGAAGCCAGTGTATTGAGACTTGGCATGACACAATCAGAAACTAGTGTGTTAAGGCTTGCTGTAACACACTCTGATGCTAGTGTGTTCAGTCCAAGTGTAATACTTTCAGCTTCCAACTCTGCCATGTGGACAGACTGCTGCACAGTCCCGTCAAATTGTTCAAGTTCCATACAATGAATCTGGCTTGCCTTAGGTTGGTGCTTACTCCAGTCTTGAATAAAAGTCCCAAAATTTCAACACTGCTGTTCAATTGACGTGAAGCCTTTCATCAAGGAAAGCTTTGAGCTGTGCAATTCCTACATTGAAGAAAAAGGAAAAAGTAGTTAATATTTATAGTGCATAATAGGGAAAAACCAATGGTTTTCAGTTCTGGTAATTTATATTAATCGATTTCACACACATTAGAAATGTCAGATATTAATCTGTGTAAAATTAGACATATTCAAGAATGATTAGGACTTATAGGAAAGTCAAGAACTCTACAGTGAAACAATATTTCAAATTCAACAAACAATATTCAAGAAAAATATATATCTGGACCATTGCTTGTACGTGTGCTTCATTGGAATGGAAGTGAAAAAGGATACATCAATGCAAACCACTCTCAAACAGCAGATCACAAATTGCAATTTCTTTGTGTAATATGATGATATATATTTTTAGAGATGCACTGATTGGTATCGACGCAGATCCATACCTAATTAGATGGATCGGGTTTCAACCGTATGTGACTAATCCACGTCCAATACTTTAGTTTGGCAGTCTTGTAAAAAAAAAAAAAATATTTCCTGTTTCTTTTTAAATCGAATCGATTTGTACAACCACACAACAGTTACTTCCCATTTTAAATGTGTTTTTTGCGGTATTCAAGCTGAGTGCTAATGCTCAGCTGAGTGCAAGTTGAGTGCTAATGCTGCCACTCAGTCTATTTGCCACTCAGTGGGTGTGAGCACAGTGACTTCCTACCTGCTGTGAAATCATGTCTCTTATTTTGTACTGTGCATTTTCAGAACATTACGTATACATACACCACCAGTCAAAAATTTTAGTGTGTGCAAAACTTAACATTTAAGTTACTCACTTTTTACTAAAAATACATTCAATATGTTTTGCCAAGAAGTTTACAGTATGTTCCCCATTTCAGTACCATTATTGGCAATAAAATACATCTGATTCATCACAGTAACTACCTCTAGCAGTAATAAGAGCAGGAAAAAGTCAAGGCATTCTTTCTACAAAGGACATTAAAATACTGTTCTATTTCATTAGATGAAACACCAGTGACATGTGCAACATCAGTTGAAAAGGCATAGCCAAATGTAAATGTTGCTTAACAGCCTAATAAGCAAAACAAATGGTAGTAGCCTACCACCAAACTCAATTTTTGATAGCCATGACCACACATAGCCTTACCAGCTTACAATTAAATATTCTAATAAAACTAATATTCTATAAAATGTACATTATGCTACCCTGCACAGTACTGGGTTTTATAGGCTACCTATGTGCACTGTCCATTTTCCTTTGATTACCCGATTGGAATTCCTACACGAAGGTGAAGATTAGCGTTTGGTGCGGTGCTTTATATTACTGTGTAAAAATGGATATCCTCCACAGCTGATGGCCTGACTACTACAGCATCCATTTCGAACAACTGGAGGAGATCACACGCGTTTTTGAAAATGAAAGTGGAATAAATTTCCGGGAATGTGCGTGCAGGCATGAACTGATATGGATTTTATGTTTTATCATGTTGAATGCAGGGATTTTGTCATTAAAATATAGCCCTAGGGTATTTTTTGTTGGCACATGATGTTTTAAAAACTGCAATTTAGCTCTCCTGCGTCCGACCCGACCCCGTATCCGACACAGTAGAATATTTTTCACCCGTTTCAACAAGATTTACAGTTCACCCGTTGGGTACCCGAACCCATGCAGGACTCTGGTGGGACCATTATGGGAGATATGGTCATACTAATTTAGATGGAATTATATGACACTAGTCTAGTTCTGTGTCTTTTCTGCTTACCTATACAGTTTACAAAGCCAACTTGTGTTTTTAATATAAGATAAAACCAGTGAAGTTACATAAAATGTGCTCATATTTTCTATAATTGCAGATTTGCACAATATAAATATTCTACGTTCATGACTACTTCGAAATGTGTTAAGTTTATTATACAACTTCCTGCCACAATGCCTTTGCTATGGACATATGTTACCCTTTCAAAAACAGTTATATTGAAATTTACAGATCAAATCATATACCGCAATATATACCGTCTACGGTTCAAATTATACCGCAATATGAATTTTATGCCATATCGCCCAGCCCAAATGTCAAGGATCCATATAGTTTTCACGCAGCCAAACGGGGTTAGCAAATTTCAGTCAAAAAATAGCAATATAATGCTTGTTGACAAAATATGTAATGATAAAAACCTAAGACCACAAAAGTGATGAATAATTCAAAAGTGCTGGTTGAGTCATTGTAGACGTGGGTCGTTTTGCTGTGGCTGTTGAATAACAATATAAGGATGAGAAATTATCTCTTTATGACAACAGCAAACGGGATGATTTCAATTAAGGAAATTTCACTGAACCAAAAAAAACGTTGAGGTAAATGTCATAACTTACAGAAAGAAACAGCATGAGACAGGGAAAGAGAGAAGACAAAAAGGAAGAAAAAGAATGAAAAGGAAATGAAGTTGAGGAATTCCACGAGGGTGGACCTGAGTTCACTTCCTTTAAAAGATAATTAAAATTTACTGTCAACCCAGAATTTCAGAAAAATCCTTTTCAGCTTTTCGGGGTTGGATTATTAAGCCTGTAAAATCAATGCACCTTTTCAAAACTTACCCACTGGGCCAAACAGCTCTTAATATGATACTGTGAACCGTAGCTGTGTGTATGGTGGCAAGGTAAGATCGAAAATATCATAAATACCTGAATAAACCACTAGATGGAAACTGGATGGTCTGGATAGTCAAGTAGAGATTTCAGGTCAGATTTATAGAACAATATATTTGGATGGTATTTTTATATCTGGGTTTAGCATGAGTCACAACTTATTCACTACTCTGATCAAGCTGTTAAGATCTGCTGTGGCAGTTCGAAAGTAACTGGAATGACCTCACGTTTTTGAAGAGGAATGGCACAACGTGGTCTAAAGTGCACATTTACTCCAATTAATTGTGCAACAAAATGTACACTAAATACTGCTTGGTAAATCACGAGTTGGAAAGTTTTGCTAAGGGAGCCGCCCGCATTCACTTGAGGATATATTTAAAATTGCGCAGCAAAGAATTCCCCTCTGACGGTGGCTTTGTAAACAGTTCCCACCTGCTCGTACACCACTTTGATCCTCCGCTTCCCTCTTCGTAACTCGTCATCCAGTCGCTTGTCGTGCTGGAGGGAGAGCGTGGAGGAACGCCTCACCTTGGAAAGCGGAGTCAGACAAAAGCTCTTGCTGTTAGAGTGTAATTGATGCGACGCGTTCCCATTGCTAAGTCAGTCAACAGAAACAACACACAGAACAGACAGACAGACTGCCTCAAGCACAAGTTCACTATACACTCTCTACTCAGTCAATTTGCCTGACTGGCTTTACGCTCAATGAAAGATGGTTTGTAATAGAGGAAATGTATATTACATGCTGCACTTTGCCAGAAATGCAGCGGTAATGCTCAGCTTACGGTAAAGAGCAGTTCCTTTTTGGACAAAGGGCAAGAACATAAGCCCCTCTAATGTGTTTCCTGTTGGGTTTCTGTAGCACGCGCACTTACAGGAAGGCGATAAGCCTCAGATCAAGCAGGGAATTACAAGAATCTCTCCTTTTTTGGGAAAGTCCACAGGTTATATATTTTTAACTGGAAACTGGTATGACAAGACTATTAAGTCTGCTAGTCTGCAGAACAAAGCAGCCCTAAAAAATACCTTTGTTTCCCAAGTGACAAACCTTAAATTGAAAGCTCTCACCATTTCTCAGAAAAAGCATTATGCATATGAAGTCTACAGTGCAGCCACTAAGTTCCGAAGCTAGTTTTCTTACCTTCTCCTCTCCGACCAGGTGCTCTTCCTCTCCTACAGCCCTCTTATCACTGTTATCCAGAGCATCCAGGAGGCCAACTGGGCATCTCCTGCCAGGCTGCATCTCGGCCTCGTACTGGACACAGAGCCTGGCAGCCCCCTCCCCTGTCTCAGCCTCATCTGTCAGACCACATGAATACAGATGAACAAGAGCAGCCTGAATTCATCATGAACTACAAGGAGAAGAGGGCATGTGGAGTCCGTACTCAAAATAAGTTTTCAATATTCATGGCTGAATGCTGAAAAAATACATAAAACTCATAAAAGATAATACAAAAATAATGACACTGTCGATGTAATTATTAAATCATGAATGATTACGCTTTTTCCAAAATCATCCATTCACCCCAGGACCCTGGACTCCACCCAAAAAAGCACAAAGGAGCCTATGAGAGGGACACAGAGAGCTGTTCTGGCCTGCTGGATGACACCCCAGTGTGGCTGTCCCTGGCAAAGGGCGCACTCACTCAAGCGCCTCTTCTTCAGACTGGGCACATGAGAGTCCAGCGCCTTGGCCTTCTGCAAGCTGGTGCTATGAGCTGGTGAGGAGGGCGGAACTGGGCCCGAGGGTGCCCCCGAGAACACTGTCCCGTGGCCAGTCGCTGGAAGGTTCTTCTGTATGGGGGGCCTCTGTTTAACACCAATAAACAATGTAAAAACAACATAAACTTATGGCATAAGCTCTGAAATTTTAAGCTCTTTATCAAATGAAACAAAATATATAAATTCAATCAATATAAAACCAGTATCAAAGTAATATATTCATTGAAATATGTCAGTCATTTCAGAAACTGAAATTATTACTCTAGTTAAAAATGTATGTCAGTTATTTCAATTTTGGTATATTTCAGCCACAGGACTTAACTTGTTCTCATACATTCTAAAAGCATGATATGATTTATGGAAACGGGGACTGGGGGGGTCTGATTTGAATGAAAATCAATAAGAACACACCATTTACACTAATTAGTGTCAATTTATTTGGGGGGGGGGGCAGTCTTAGAAACACCCTTGGAAAACTGAACATTTTGAAATTCAGAATCTCACAGTATTTTGGAGTACTGCCGTCATACATAAAAACTTAATAGGAAAGACGGGTTGTGGCTATTACTAAACCCCAGTGTCTACTCAGAGCAGTTATTGTTTTCATTCTTCCTCATACAGCCCACTAAACACCACAGAAACAGCAGTCATTTCCTCTATGACGATAATTGATTACTTATCAGGGTTACTTACAAGCTTTTGAGCAACCCTGAAGAACTGAGCCACGTCACGAACAACATTCCCAAAGGTGTCGTTTATGCGGACGTACGGCCGGACCCAGGATGGCAGCTGGGCCCTTGCATCACTGCTCTTGAACCTCAAAAGATTACATTCTTCGGTTAAAGTTTGACAAGTTTGGCAAAACATTTACTGAAATAGCTTATCTATGGCATGCTTGTTAAGATGACAATATGGTAAACCTTCACATATAAAGTAGGCTGTGACAGGGACACAGTCCAGGACATTTAAGGCTGAAAGCACCTAAATAATGCCAACTGGGACCAGTCTTCTCACCATTCATTTATTCTGTAGTTTTCCATTACTGTTCCAGTATAAGTAGGTCTCTTAGCCTAAGTCAGTGGCTCAGTACTGATGGTGGAAGTACCTGTGGTCACACAGGAAGATGGCGCCGTAGTCGTCCCGGTGGCGAATGACCCTGCCAATCGCCTGGTTCACAGCGCGGGAAGCCTGCTGCCGATACCATTCCTGCCCTGACAAGTACTACACACACACACACACACACACACACACACACACACACACACACACACACACACACACACACACACACACACACA
>JABFEA020000048.1:8105707-8134028 GCA_019775915.2 Cyphomyrus plagiostoma
TTAACAGGATAAATTAAATATTAACAAAATGTGTGGGTCTAGGTAAAAAATGTCATTTTCCTGAAAACTATCAAAATATATTTATGCAGTTTTGGAACAGAACTCAAACTGTACTAAACACATCTAAGCACATTTATCAAACCAGCAATTTGTAAAGTAAGAAAATAAATATCCGAACAGTGTAAAGTTTTTTTTTTTTTTTTTAAAAAGTGTCCTGCCCCGATCATCCGCTCCCTCCGTGTGCCACACTCCCTCATTAACCGCGTGTGGAATCCCCGTGTGATCAGCTGCTTCTGGTTTTTGTCATTAGTCCTGCGCATTTATTCTGCGTTTCAGTTTGTTTCCCCAGTCCCGTCATTGTATTGTCCGTTTGCATTTTGCCTACCTTAACTGTAATTAATCCCGGTATTCCCCGATACCCTGATGTCTGCGCCTTTGTCTCCGTTCCATCCCGCTTGGCACAACAATATTATAATTAAAAGTAATAATGATTTATTATTAATATTTTAAATATTAATTCAAATAAAATCTTTATTTTAAAATGTATATTATATAATACTGTTACTGTATCATTGTCAATGTATTTCTACTGCCTAAATATATGTATTCAGCTAGTGTAAACATGCATGATGCCATCACAGCAAATGCGAGGTTGAGACTAAAGCACTACCCTTTGTTTCCGCTGAGAGATGTGCTGCGACTCATTTCCCTGTGCATGCAAGTTCTTAGGTTGGCGTTCATGTTTCGATCCAATTGAGTTCTAGGTCTTTTTTTTTTAAAAACCGGTTGGTTCGACTTAAGAAATTTCAGTTCTAATGAGTTCGAGAACTGCGGTACCACTGTGTGTGTGTGTACACACAAACACACTGAAGCTATAACAAAGCCTAGCAAAGCACAAAATAAATCACAGGGCTCTGATATCTTACCTATAGTTTTAAAAGAGATGAGGGATATTATTTGCCAACCTTTGACTTCATTATTTCAGATATCCTTATCTGCTGGTATGATACCTTATATTGGCATGCTTCCAATCAGAACACCCATATTAAAAAAAGGGGAAAGAAGTAATCCATCAGAGTAGAGGTTGACCAATATATCGGCCGGCCGATATTTGGCATTTCTTAACGTATCGGCACGCGTGTAGAGAGGCATGTCTGCGTGCCAGCAAGTGTTATTGTTGCTGTGGAACATGTGACCCATGCCCCCTTGTGCAGGACCCCCTTCCAGAGTTTTGGAAGAGGCCTTGGAGAAAATGGTAAGGCTTAAATTCTGATCTTTCAAAGACCTATGTATTTAACTGGTCTGCTATGAAATGTTGCTTTAAAAGGAGACGCGAATTACACTGTCGGGAACTGACGCAATGATAACAAGCCTTCAACCAACTGTAGCTTACAGGTAACGTTAAGGATCATTGATTCTGACAGTTCGGAATTCTGATGCTGCTATTTTTATTTTTTTTTATAAGTTATTGTTTACAAGTGGTATTGTGTTTGTTAAGTTCATATTTAAATTTACAAAAGTCAGTATTCAATAAATGCTGAGAAATTTTGTGTATCGTTTTATTAGTAGTATGATTTTACCATGCAAAGAGGGGAAAACGTGCAATTATCGGCCAAAAATAAATAAAAAATTGGCAGCATATATCGGCCATCGGATGACCCTGACTAAATATCAGCATCGGCTATTGAACAACCCATATTGGTCAACCTCTACAGACTATAGGCCAATTAGTTTAACTTGCAGAAGTGGAAAAGTAATGGAAGTTTTAATCCATCCTTGAGTTCTTTGAGGAATCTACAAGACAAATTGATCTCAAAAAGGCATATGATGTGATCTACTTAGATTTCCAGAAGGTCTCTGATGTTGTCCCCCACAAATGGGTCCATCTTAAGCTCAAAGCATCAGGGATTTTAGGAACTGTAGCAATCTGGATGGAAAACCGCTTAAAAGACAGGAAGCAGCAAGTAGTTATTTATATTGACACTAGAGCTGGGTGATATGACCTAAAAATAAAATCTGATTTTTTTTTCACAATAAATCCGATTTTCAATTTTAATCGATTTTCCCCTCCCCTACTCAAAATCAAACTACAGATGACAAATAAATTGTTCAAAAGTTACCTTTTTTTTTTTTTTAACTTTAAAGTGCAATCGGACAAGCTAAAAAAGATGCTTGTGAGATGGCAGACCACAGCACTGTAAACACTTTTAAAAACTTGAAAAAGTTTTAGCATGTTAATGAATTCCGGCTTTTCCACAGTATGTATGGGGCACCATGTCTTTTGCAACATACATCGCAACAGCGTTTGTTCTCGCCTTCCACTGTGCCCCATTCTTACTATATGGCACACAGTTCGAAAACGTGTCAGGGACAGTTGCTTGGGTGTTGTGCTGGTGCTGCGGGTATTTTCATTTCTCTGGGAGTTGCACTTATCCCACTCTGCTGTGTGCCTCTGCTTTAGGTGCTGAAATAAATTTGTCGTGCTGCTTTCTTTGGTTGCAACAGACTCTATAACAAGGACTTGTTTGGTCTGTGTCCGACAGCGCAAAACTGAACCACGTTGTGTTGTTTCTGAATCCGCTAGAGTGTTTGGGTGCGCCGCGCTAATTTACCCGTGAAGAATGGTGCGTCGCATTAGTTCCGCTTTTGGCGCTCGTGTAAAATGAGTAATAAAATCGATTTTCATAAAAACACATCATCCTGAACTGTAAATTTGAATCAATCAATAAAATCGATTTATCGCCCACCTCTAATTGACACCAATATTTTCAGTAAACTGGTTAAATTTGCAGAGGACACCAAGGTGGGTGGTGTAGCAGATACTGAACTAGCGGAACAAAGGCTTCAGTGGGATCGTGATTTAATTAGTGACTGGGTTGATACCTTGCACACAGACAAATGTAAGGTAATCCATGCGCAGAGTAGGAATATGAAGTACAAATATTTTATGGGATCCACTGAAATAAAGGAAGCTGTTCATCAGAAAGAGCATGGTGTGTGTGTTGATGCTTCCATGTCCCAGTTTCACCAGTCTGGGGAAGCAATAAAAAAGGCCAATAGGATGTTAGATCTCTAGGTGCATGAAGTTTAAGTCAAGGAAGGTGATGCTAACATTATACAATTGCTTGGTAAGATCCCACCTAAAATAGTGCGCATGTTTATTCACCATACCTTAAAAAGGACATTGCTGCCTTGGAAAGGGTTCAAAATAGGGTTACAAGAATGATTCCTGATCTTAGAGGAATGTCTTATGAAGAGAGATTAGCTGAGCTGAATCTACTCAGCCTCGAGCAAAGGAGACTAAGGGGGGACATGATCCACGTATAAAAGATTCTAACAGGTCTGGATGCTGTTCAGTCAATTTTAAAACTCTTAGCCATAGGTGGAAATTAGCAGAACATTTTGCATTGGATTTTAGAAAAGCACTTCTTTACACAGCATGTAGTCAGAGTATGGAATAGTCTTCCTGCTGGTGTAGTGCTAAAACCTTGGGCTCATTTAAATGAGAGCTAGATAACATATTAACAACTCTGAGCTATTAATTGAGTTCTCCCCAAACAAGCTTGTTGGGTAAATGGCCTGATCTCGTTTGTAAATTTCTTATGTTCTTAAAGTGGAACGCTTTTTTTTTTGGTAGTCATTTTTATTTCAGTTCACAATTTTAGGGTGTCAATTTTCATTGCAATTTTAGTTTATGATAACACTGGTCCCAACAAGCCCAACACACCAGCAATCAACATAGAATAAGACCAGATTGTAGCGTAAACAGTTTCTGAAACAATTATTCAATGGACATTCTAAGGTAACAGGCAAACAACTTTATGGTTTTAATAATACTTAACTACAAGCTACAAGGACAAAGGATATAAAAAAGCTCTCCATACATAAAAATGAACAGACAGTGCTTACGATGGTTTTGATTATTCTGACAGTCCAGAATAGCACCAGTGTGTTTTCTTTTCAGGTGCTTATGTACAGCACTAGTGTCACTGTGGTATGCCATCAAAATCTTGCAATGTGCAAACTGTCATTTTGTTTTGTGATAATTTGAACTACTCCCATAATCATGTAGTGAAATTAAAAGAAAACATTTGTTATAATGAATGTAAGCATGTTACAAATCAAAAAGGTTTTATTTAAATAATAACGAAGCATCAATTTATAATATTGATGTTGACATCTTCAGTGTCAACGTCATCAATTGACTTCAGCCCTAAAAATATGGCAATCCAAAGAGGAGCGAAAGTCTTACCTAGGAAGCACCGTCAACAATAGTCAAACAATATCTCAAGAGTGGATCATATGGAGAGGAAACTTAACAGTGCCAGAGTTTGCAGAGGTCGCTTTTTGTGAAAGATAAAAATAATGCTAAAAATGCTAGTATTTCCATGTGCGTGGTTCCATAAATAACAGTACTGATCTTTGAATTGGTGAACATTGCGTTTTTTGTTAGCATGCTAACACTATTATATCTCATAATCCCCATTCGGTTTATGGCTGGTGACCATTTATGGATTTTTGAGTCACATGACTTATGAAAGTCAAGCTAAGTACATAAAATTGTCTGCTTTCAAAAAAATGTGACATGGAGACTCCCCAAAAGGGCCATTTTCACAATTTCATACAAGACAAACCTGCCACTATGTATGACATAGGCGACATTGATTGGGTATAAACAAACTTGGGACACAGCAGTGTGAAGAGTCTGAAAATATCAAAGACATTAAGAGAAGAAAGCAAAAAATCTTCCAAAACAGTCCCTGCAATCAAATAAAAGCCAGACATCCAGGGATAAAAACAAAACAATCAACAATTTACCTTTAAAACATTAATTTGTGTGAGATCAAACCATATTTGTTGTAATAAGTATAGCACTGTAAAGTTAAAATTACAGCACAGAGCAACAGAGTTGCTTAATGTTACCATCACATTACAAAAATAATATGAAAGCATAACAAAAATTTAGATTTATACTTGTACTTACCTGTGAGTACACCAATATTTAATCCATACTTTGTTTACAGGCAGAAGTAAATGAAACATCCAGACTTGTAGTTTTTTGCTTTTGCTTCAGTATTACCATGACTTTTGAAAAACCAGCCAATTAATGATACTAATAAATGAGAGGGTGGCTAACAACCATTTTGTTTTCAGGGTGTATGGTATCCAGTGATATCCATTTTCTCTTTACATCATGCGATTTTATTTTGCCTATGTTATTTCGCATCATTTGTGACAGCAGGGTGATGTAACTGTGCAATACACTGCAACCCTCCTATCACAGGCCTAGATTCACATTCTAACCCACTACAAGAGCCAACAAACAATTTTAACAAGTAATCATGAGCTCAACTAATGCATCCCCAGGGGCTCTTTAAGACTTGTTACTCATTTCAGATATAACAGTATTTATCAATTCCATCCACTCAATTTAAAAAATCCCATATAATTTCCTAAAAATGGAGAAAAACACTTCACAATAACCTAACTCTAGATTCAGGGCAGCTAATAGTGTATACAATTATTTTGCTAGAGCCCCTATTTTTATTGTTTGTGCATAAATGTAGCAAGCTACAGGTGCCTTTAACATATTTTTGCTTAGCATTCTCACTTTTACTGTTCCTCAATAAACCAGAACTGTGCTGTTAAACATAACCAGTATCAAGTCCTATAATACGCTTTTAACAAGCCGTTGCAGTTGCAATTAACCTGCTGTTCGATAAACACAGATGTGATGAAATGTTCCGTTATACTATGTTATGTTCTTTACGCTACCCGCTGTATT
The DNA here is from genome assembly GCA_019775915.2 of Cyphomyrus plagiostoma. NCBI lineage: Eukaryota > Metazoa > Chordata > Actinopteri > Osteoglossiformes > Mormyridae > Cyphomyrus > Cyphomyrus plagiostoma. The sequence continues at coordinate 8,111,493 of JABFEA020000048.1, forward strand.
TCCCAGAGAAGACAAAAATATTTGGCGGGAGCTATTTAAGTGAGACAGCAGAGCCCCAGTAACGTACGTGAACTGCACGTACAGGTACGCTACAAAACCACACCCTTCAGACAGGCTGCTCACAAAAAAAGGGCCACAAAACCAATTACCATACATCACAATGTAATGCATTTTCATGAGACTCTACTTGTGTTATTGTATACAGTAATAAACGGATGGCGTGAGAGTAGAGAAAATTTTACATGCAACTTGTTTCAGCAGGCTACAACTTATCTGGAAACGGAGAACTGGACCTGAAAGGATGCCTGTCGGTCGAGCCGGATTCAGAACGCATTCTGGATAACAGCCAGTCGTCGTGCAATTAACCGATTTCATTTGGTGATTTTGATTTTAGGGACACGCGTTTTATGTAGTTGATAACCACAAATCGTACTTCAGTTAAAAATGCATCATGTATCGTCAGCGCAATACACTTAAAAAATCAATTGGCCTTACTACCTATCAGTGGTAAGCACATAAAAGAATAATTCATACGGAAAAAAATCTTGAAAATTCTTCTTCTAGATGTAAATTGTTAAATTACCTAACAAACCGCTAGCAAGCAGGGTGTTTTCAAGCGCATTTAAACCCACACGTCACGCAAATTAGCTAGCTAGCTAACACGTTCCGTATGAAAGCAACATCCCCAGATGCATGACGATGGTCGGTAAATTTCCCACTGACTAGTTTATAAAACATATACAAGTAAAAATGCAACATAATAAATAAGAATACCCACCCTAGTCTCTGATTACATTTCAGCAAACATAAATGAATAAAAATGCAAATGTAGTAATGCAAAAATGTAGTAGCCATCTTGCCTGCCGCTAACGTTATTGCCAACTCGGCTAAAAAGCTACAAATTAAAAAGTTATAGAGCGGACTGCTGCACTTTTTGACTCAGCAGTTAGCGAACTATTTCGGTAGGTTAGGTAGGTGCACACATCGCTTGTTAACACAGTATCGTCATATTGTCGAAACAAAAGAGAGTTTGTTAACCAGATATCAAACAGCTAAACCCGCGATGGGCAACCCACATACATGCATACATTCATAAATATCATGTAGACGTGCAGAAAGAGAAATGCAAACAAAATAAGTAGAATTCCGGCGGGCTAGCTACCTGCTGGCGTGCCGATTCATTTCTCTTCCTGCCTGTTATTGGTAACCTTTCGTCTCGGGTTTTTCGCCGCTTTCGACTCAATCAGCCAAGCCACGTCCACCGAGGCCCAAGACTCCGACAGCCGTCGTACCACAAACTCTTTCTTTCCCCTCTCCTCTGTTCTCCACCCTCTCTCCTCTTGACTAATTCCGCTCCGTTTTCGCTCCCTCGTTTCGCTCTCCTATGTCTCGCGCAAGCATTTCCGTCGTGAACACTTACTTGCGCGCGCAACCCGAGCTTAGTGTATTTCCGAAAAGGAGAAAACTGTTCGGGGACCATATATATGTCGTGATGGTATATATGTTTGATAGAACAGTACACCCTACCTTCTCAAAAACTGCCCTGTTCCCATTTCAAATAAATTTCCTTGACCCAGCCTTTTTCCCATAATGGGGAAAGTTTTATAATGAGTGACAAGTAAATTTACATAAAGGAGAAATACCTTTTGAAGTACAGGCATGCAAGTTCCACTACACAGACACAAAACCTTAACAGGATGTGCCTTTATTGGTTTAACAAATTGTACAAAAATGCAGAAGCATAGAAATTAAATTATTCAATAAAATACATCAGTAAATACAAATCAGTTTCAAAAATAAGTTCAATAAAAGTTCCATATATGAGAAAAAAGCACACCGTTCTCTGGGCTACTCTTCAGCAGAAAACAAAAATCATTACAACTAGTCAAAGGGACTGAAGCACAAAATCAGATCTACATTTCCTCTGAGTTTTAGCTGGAGCCCTCCTAGGTAACCAGCATAATGTTCCCTTCCAGCCCCTGCCCAAAAATATGAGCACCAATTACCCCCACCCCTTTACTGTTTCTGCAGCCTCTCCGCAATCTACTTACTGCAAACACCTTGCAATACTTCTTGTCATTGATTAGCAATCAAACCTAAACTGAAAGGGAATATTTATAAATTATGTAAAGAATTCTATAAACTGAATGCTTCAATAACAGTGTCAGAACATCTGGCAATTCCAATACCTGGCAAAATGTTGTCCTTTCATTCAGAATGACTTTTCCCTGGATGTGACATACTTTTTAAGCCAGATTTTCATTTTTCATTGGAAGCAACCTGTTAGTGTATGCATTAAACAAAAACATGCATTAATATATAAAATTGTTTAACAAACTTCAAAACAAGTCTTTGCAATAGACAAATCAAGGCTTATTGTTTTACAATAACCTAAGAAAGTTTTTTTTTTTTAAATGCATGAGTTTCACATCATTGCACAAATATTTTAAACATCACATATTTAATTTCTTTACCTGGACGTGTCTTAGTTCTGTTTGGTACAGTACACACTGAAATAAACCCTGAGTGAATCACTAAAAATAACGATGTGAACTTGAGAAAATACAGCAAATAGAAAGTGATTTTGGTAATAAGTTAATGTGTACTAACTGGCCTATTTTTATGAAAAAAATGTAAACTGCTCAAATTAAGTGAAAAATAGGCAACCTTATTAATCTGATTCAGAAATACATTTTTATATTAGTAATGTGGTCTTATGGAATATGATGAAAAATTGGGAAATGAAAACAAATTTATAAAATGGTTCAAAATAGTTCATATCAGTCAAAAAATCATTAATAAAATGACATGTGTCACAATCATCAGATTTAAACACATCTACACTTTGTATATTGTATTGTGTGTGCTAGTAACCATTCAGAGAAATACTAGATATATGCAAAATAACACCAACCTATCACTAAGACTAATGCACATGTTTGATTTTAAAAAGACCTTTACAGCAGCAACAACAAAACATGGTAGAATAGCTATTCAGTATTTGATTTTATTAGTAGAATAAAACGTGAAGTATACAGCTTGAGGTTTACTGGTCAAAAAAGTTTTTGGAGTTGTAATATACTATACATTTGAAGACAAAAATAACAGATAAATATAAAGGGAAAAAAAGATTATATTCCATCCTGAATTACTGTAAAATTAAGAGGTCATTAAAATGTTTGGAAATTCATTTACCAAAACAGTTCGCATTCTGTTAGCATGATATATACAATTTAAATTTCACTCTTGCACACAGTAGATGAAAGATACCAAGATAGCCTTATCACCATATTTCATACCCAGCGTGGGACTCTTCAATATTCTGAAGGAAATAAGTACTTAAAATTGTAATACTCTTATTCTGCAAACAGATATTACAAATAATATCAGGGTTTAAATCCTGGCTCTGGTTCTCCATATGCCTGTGTGGGTTTATTTGAACTGTTTAAAAAATGTGTATGAGCACCCTGTGATGGACCGATGTCACACCCAAGGTCTCCTCTGCCTTGCACCCCATGAATCCTGTGCCTCTGAACAGACGCATGGAATTTAAAAATGAGAGGTATACATGTAAATAATAAAATAATAATAAATATAGCTAGTAGCAACTCTATTGGCTGAGTTTTGTTCCAAGGAAGCTACAGTGTCAGTCAATGTCTACTTGAGTACTGGTCCATACTGCCCCATTATTCTTACACTGATAAACATTGGCTATATGAAAATATGTATATGGAAACCAAACTCGAGAAAATGAACATTTAAAATGGAATGTCTATTGTTGGTGAGGAGGACATACTGCATAATGCACTGATAATGCCAATTATTTAGTTTTTCCGTGTTGAGCTTTGTGGCAACCTACGACTGATTTTTACTAGTTACTGAGCAGACAAACAGTTGGTGTTCAATCGATGGCCAATGATATAAAAATGTAAAAAGCCAGGGGGTTATACTCAACCATCCTTATTGCTGAGAGTAAATTACATTTCTATCATTTAAAAATGTAAACAAAGTAAACATTTCAACAGGATTAAAGTAAAACCCACAATAGAATTATATAAAAAGAAAATAATGAACATTATATGCCAATTCCTGAATCCAATTCTTTTCTACTTTTTTGTGAATATGAACATTTCAGAAAACAGATGCGCTTGTTAAGCTTGCCTGAAGGGAATGTTGCATTGCTGTGTACTAAGTTACCAATATTTTTACCTGTTTCTGGTTTACAATAAGTATTTTCTTTTTCCCAAGCTGGGAAACATATTCAAGCATCAGAAGTTCCTTATTTTAAAAATCTATGCATTAAAAAAAAAACATGCATTTCTATTGGAAATAGGTCAACCACATATTCACACTTCACTAAGCTCTGCAAGTGGGCTGAAAACAAGAATAAGACCATGAGAAAAGATCAAATTATCGTTACATCTGCATGTCGGTTTCTTTTGAGTTGTCTGTAATCTCCCCCAAAGCAGATTAATTTAAGATTTGATATATCTGACTTTTTTGCCAAGGTAATAAAAACTGCATTGCAGAAGCATTTGTTTCCCATTTCATTTTGTGAAATGCATAATTCCAGATCTGCCCTATCAAAAATCTTTATAATGGTTAGATGGGTTTCTTTTGATTATGTTGAATTTTAACCATGATGCTTAGTTCACATAGTTTGAACATATTTTTAGCACATGAAAAGGTCATTTGAATTTCAGAGCACTTAATTTCTTTGTACATTACCTTATGCTAAAATCAGTGCTGTCACTGGTTATAAACTATGACTACTTTGCTATCAGAGATCAGTAGTTTATTGTATGATGTTCACCTGCATGACTAAGACAACTTACTGTAAACCATTGTCCATTTCTAGCTAAATTCCATTTGGTGTCATCTTTCTTCAGTTACCTTTAATGCAGACTACAGATGACATGTACTGAAATGCCAGCCCAATGGCTTCCTTCATTTAGTAAACTAAATGGAGTAAAAAGCTATATGTAAGAGGCACAGGTGTCTGATGATATATGAAGATGTCATGTAACTGCTCAAGTTCTTGCGGTATTGTGAGTCCGGAGATGTGCCTGTAGACGCTCAGGATGGGAAAAGCGCTTTCCACACAGCGAACAGCGCACCAGCGAACCAGTGGTGTGCGTCTGCTGATGGACCTTCAGCAGGGGCTGTCGGCTGAACTTCCTTCCACACTGCTTGCAGGTGTAGTTCTTTCTCCCCACTGGGGCTTTAGCCTCCACATACTCCTTTTCATCTGCTTCCTCTTCCCCCGGAGGCAGTAGCTGATCTACATTAAGGACCTGTGGCTCCCTCTGATGCTCATGTGTGTCTGGCGATGCACCAGAAGACGTGGGTAATGGCTCAACAGAAATGTCATGGTTAGAGCAGAGAAGCTCATTGAGCCCTTGCGATGGAATTGTCAGGAGTCTGTGCAGTATGGAGGGAGATTTGAGTTGGAGGTCATCACCAGAGGGGCAGGGGCTGTGATCTCCGCCAACAGATGGATGCACATACATGAAGGAACTTCCTTTGGAAATAGATCAACCAAAATTAAATATCTGCTCCATACAAAACTTTTGGTTTTGCATTAACTGATTGTACATTTGAATGTTCTAACAGAGAGTAAAATCCTCTGTGATTGTTTTGCCTACTCCACACATCCATCCTACCTGAAGTGGTTTCTTGCTGGCTGGTGAGGAGGGCGTCCTTCTTCTCTGGGATGACACTATCTGGCATGGCCATGGATGTAGCGCCTGTCTTGTTTGCGACCACGTTTTCCTCACCCTCGAGCTCTTTGTTCTGCCACAAGTCGCTGCACCACTTTTGGCCAAAGACCTTATCCAGAATGGGTACCCAGTCTTGAGCTACAGAAAGGACAGCCTGCTTTCCTGTCACTGATCATGCAGGGGGAAATGAGTTAGTTAGTCCATCGAATAATAACTGAAGTACACACTGTCCATGCCAGAACAAAGAGGCCAAGACACAGAATACATGATGGGGAAACCAGTTCCTCAAACACACACAGGTATACTCATACAGTCACACACTAAGTGACATGTGAAGAACATTTGTGACTTCAGGTAGTAACACACATTTCAAAGTTACCTTCAATATATTTAAAGCTGAGCAAAAATCTTCCAAATTTTCCCATTGTAAAATGACCTACAGTTATGTACACAACAACAGGAAGAATAAGAGGTCATAACACAGGTGCACATAAATTAGTCCTATAATCATTATGGCATCTGTTGCAGTTACCCAAAGGTACTCAAGCATCACAAAGTGGCCATGTGGTGGCACCAAACTCAAAGCCATATAGTGGTGCTTTTTCACATTGTCAGCAAAATAAATAAATAAGTATCAGAATAAAAATATGTACCGTATTTTCCGCACTATAAGGCGCACCTTCACTGAATGGCCTATTTTAAAACTTTTTTCATATAGGAGGTTCACCGCAGTATAAGGCGCATAGAATAGAAGCTACAGTAGTGGCTGGGGTTGCGTTATGCATCCATAGATGGAGCTGCGCTAAAGGGAATGTCAACAAAACAGTCAGATAAGTCAGTCAAACTTTATTAATAGAATACAAACCAGCGTTCTGACAACTCCGTTCACTCCCAAAATGAATAAACAGCTGTTTTATTATTTTTCCCGAGGTAATGTCAGTGACATAGTATTTTCACGACACAGTTTAACAGCAAGGTATAACAGGTTTTATCACGTAGTGGAGGGGAACTTTTCCTCGATTCAGTAAACACGTAAAAGAAAGAGTCTGATACTGTTACGGTAAAACAAACATTAATGCAATCACAATATAGTAACTCTCAAAATAGTTATATTGTTATTGCTTTGCACTAACTCAACGTTGTTCAAACATTAATGTACACATTCACAATATGACCAACCTTGTTCAGCTGTAAACACACACAGCTGTAAAGAAACATGTAAATTTCACTTTATCGGTTCATTCCTCATCAACGAATCCCTCGAATTCTTCTTCAGTGTCCGAATTGAACAGTTGGGCGAATACGGTATCCAACATGCCCGGTCTTTACACACACACACACAAATGGAAATGAAAATGCACGCTTCGCACAATCACATATCCCAGCATGCACCACACGCTACTTCTACCGGAGAAAATGGAGTCGGCTGCTGCTTCCCGTAGTTGCGAGACCAGTTGCAGCTCAATATTGATCCATATATAAGGCGCACTCGATTATAAGGCGCACTGTCGGTTTTTGAGAAAATTTAAGGCTTTTAGGTGCGCCTTATAGTGCGGAAAATACGGTACTCCAAATATAAAAAAAGTCTAAAAATCATTTTTTCCATCTTGTTCTCTAATTTGTTTTGCTTCTGGAATGTTTTCCTTTGCTTTTGGATGCTTTTTTGCTTCTGACTTTTAGCACTGTTTTAACGGGTGGGCGGGCTTTAGCGGCTTATTGTCTATTGGTCAGCTGGAATTTGGAGTGAACACGCCTTTAACCATCAAATATTCTTCTTTGCTTGAACAAGTTTACCTGGGACACCGCAGTTAAGTTAACTGAATATCGAATATGAGGCTTTCTGGCTTTAATAACATTTAACGGAAGTAAGGTGGGGTGTTTTTAATGATAGACACAGACAACGATGCACACAGATTATTTTTGCGCTTCAAACCATTAGTGATTTGAAGCACCCACCCGTTAAAACAGTGCCAAAAGTCAGAAGCAAAAAAGCATTCCAAAAGCAGAATTGTTTTTTTAAATAAAAAAAAAAAAATCTCAATTATTTCAAAATTTTGATTAATACTTTTGGCACAAAATTAACTCCATAGTTCAGGGGCTTCAGCTTCTAAAACCAACAGATTCTGTAACATTACAATCGTGGAAAATGGCCAAAATTTCAAATACAAACCAATATTTGTGGAGGACTGTCCAGAAGCTTACTCAATATCTGTTTGTTAAATTAGCATATCGGTATATTTCAGTTATACAAATAAATGCCAAAACAGATGTCAAGAAAGTGTGAGAGGATTTTTTTTCTTTAATATTTATACAGATGCACCCTGGGTTGCAGTGTTACGATATTTTGACTTTACAATGGGTATTCTATTTTGTTCTGTTTTTCACTTTCAGTACATTATTCAATAAATTACATGAGATATTCAACACTTTGTTATATTATGATTTTGTTCAGCTGTAGGATAATGGAAATATTCTAATCATGCTTAAGCTAGGCTATACTATGATGTGTACTGTATTAAAATGCATTTTCACCTAACAGTAAGTTTCTATTAATCAACTAATCTAACTGATTTGTTGAATTTTTTGCTGGAAAAAAAACTAAGAGGTAAATACATAAATGGAAACATTAAATAATACTTAACATCGGAATGTCAATATTTTATAGACTAATCAAATCCAGTCTAGGAATAATGGCCTGATAGCAAAAGTAACGCAATTTAACAAAAGTATTTCAGTTCAAGAAACACTGGTGCAGCTTCAAACGGATTCTCACTGTTTTTACTGAGAACATCAGGTTCAAGTAACGCTGGAGATAATGATATAGCGCAGGTTGAATCTGATTTTAATTACACAGAGATAAGATCTGTTTTGCAGTCCAAAAGTAGTGCAAAGCTCGGTATAAGGAACACTTATCCTTATGATAAAATCGGTATCAGCCAATATTCATTACAAAAAATTAAGAATCGGCATCGGCCGACACTGTTGGGCAGTACTTAAATGTGATCAATATGCAATTTTAAGAACAAAGTTACAAGTGAGGGGAGGCCATTCGGCCCATCAAGCTCACTTGGAGGGAATTAAACTAATTAAACTAATTTAATTTAAATTTGGCAGGATCTTGTCCAGTTCAAATTTGAAGGAATCTAGGGTTTTAGTTTGCACTACCCCACACTCTACCCCAGACTATTCCATATTTTAATTACACACCATGAGAAGTAGTTCTTTCTCAGATCAAAACTAAAGTGTTCCCCTATGCTTGGATAACTGTATCTAATCACCACTTAGTCTCCTTTGCTTGAGGCTAAACAAATCAGCTCTGCCAACCTGTCTGCAAGACATCCCCGTTAAGGCCAGGTATCAATCTTGTAGCCCTGCATTGGACCCCATCTAAAAGCAGTGATGTCCGTTTTGAGGCAAGGTGACCAAACCTGGACACAGTACTGAAGGTAAACTGAAGAGAATTAGAGTACTCCATTACATTTGGGACAAAGGCACATTTTCCTTGATTTACCCCTCTGCTCCACAGTTTAAAATTTCAAATCAAAATTCTGACATGATTATAGCGCACATTCCATACTTTATATTAATGTTATTTGAATACATCTTGGTTTTGCCATTTAGAAATTACAACACGTTTTATAAATAGTCCCCCCATTTCAGGGCACCATAATGGTTGAGACATTTGGCTTCACAGGTGTTTGTGATCACTCAGGTGTGTTTCATTGCCTCATTAGTGCAGGAATAAGGTTACCTAGGTTCGCTTCTACCATTTGGAGTCTGTAGTTGCCATTCTTAAACATGAGGAGAAGAGCTGTGCCAATGAAAGTCAAAGAAGCTATTATGAGGCTGAAAAACAAAATACAACCATTATAGACATTGGTCGAACCTTAGTATTACCAAAATCAACTGTCTGGAATATCATTAAGAAGAAATAATGCACTGGTGATCTCAGTACTCGCGAAGGGATTGGTAGGCCAAGGAATACCTCCACTGCTGACAGGAGAAACCTCACTATGGGAAAGAAAAATCCCCAAATGCCCATCCAACAGATCACAACAGAGGAGTAAATCAAGAAAAAAAATGTCTTTGTCCCAAACATTATGAAGAGCACTATATATAATCTTAGCATTACCTCCGCTGACTTAAACGCTACACACCTGGAAATGCAGCCTAGCATTCAGTTTGCATTTTTAACTGCTTCCCCACATCGGCAAGAGTGAGACAAGGAAGTGTCAATGTACACACCCAGATCTTTCCCGTAATCAGCTTCCGTAATTCCATTTAAACCCACAAAATATTTAAAATATTTAATACATTAAAATTTTATCTGCCATTTATCAGCATAGTCTTTAATTGGATCAAAGTCCTGCCGTAAAATCTTTCCCTTTTCCTCCTAAACCCATGCTGTATGTCCCTCAGATTGGTATTAGTGTTTAGGTATTCAATAATGTTTCCCTGGATTATTGCCTCCTTCAATTTTCCAGTTAAGATAATTGGTCTAAATATAAAGGATCACTTATATCTCCATTTTGAAAATGGGCGTGCTTCCTGCCCAAGAGTCTCTCATATGCAGATAAGAGAGTATTGAAAAATCTTGAAATATCTTTGAAAGACAACTATTCAAATAATGGAGATAAGTGCTTTGGACAAATTGGCAATTTTCTGTAGTTTAGGACAAGGGATTCCGTTGGCTCATTCACCACTCAAGAGACGTCAAAATGTCTTTAGAATTCAGTATTAAACCTGACACATTAATCTTTTTATTTTCCACAGAATATACTGAATGCACAGAAACCCAACAGCGAACCATACTCTTGTCTAGTTGTCAGTTTTACAACTTTTATTAATTATCCCAACAGTAAATTTCCCATGATAATTTCTAATTACCCAATTTTGCTTATCAGCTACCAGACGACTACAGATAAAATTTGAATGGTGGAGCTGGGGACAAAAATTTATGCATATAAATTTTATTTTATAAGATTCAGTAAATCATCTTGTGTCCCTTAGTTTGAGAAACACTGTTCTGTACAATGTTACTAGGAAGCTTGCAGAAAGATCCACAGAATACGTGGCAGATGGCTCACAAGATGGTGCTGCAGCCTTCCTTTTCGGCCACTGCTGTCAGCTATAACTACTGTCTCAATATCTGTAGAATTTTATCTCCAAATCTGATAACTTCCAGACTATAACACAAAAAGATCTGTAATCACATCACATTAATAAGCTCAAGTGTGTGAGACTGCCATTTTCTTCACTATCAATGCAGTGCTGCTTCTATTTTGGTGCAACTTACTTCAAAATTTTCAGATCTCTACCAATGTAATGTGCCTGCAAAATTTGAAAAAGACCTGCCAATTACTCTGAGTTAACCTGCTAACAAGATGTTATGCGATGTGTGTTGTGTATGTGGTAGTGGAGACCAGTTCAAAAACCAAATGTATTACATATCTGGGGAACACAATGGTAAGCTTGTATTAATGACAAAATTAAAAAATGTAAAAAAACTTACCTGTTTCCACATTCATTGGTTTCTCACTATGCTCCACATCTGCTCCACAGGTTTTACTACTTGGTGGGTCCTGAGATGACTCTTTATCCTGGTCACCTTTATCTGAACTGCTGGGGCATCTTGAATGGTTTTCTGGGGGTTTAAGATCTATATTGCAATCTTGCTTTGAAATCTGATCACCCTCTGCCAAACTTTGCTTCAGAATTTTGCTCTCTTTTTCCTTTTTCACCAGTTCCAAAAGCAGGTCATCAAAGCTGGCTTCTACAATCTTCGTTAACTCCAAAACTGCAAATTTCAGTACCTGTTCCATCACAGCCTTCAATTGATCTGTAAAAAAAAAAAAATACATAAATAATTAGCACTATTGTAATGTTTGTTATTAATGTATATTAAAGCTGTTATTGGTATGTATGTTAGGATGACAAGGTATACTTGCTGCTTATGAATGTCCTATGAATGCATTATGCACTAAATGTTCTACAAATGTATTTTAAAGGCAGTATGAAGGTGCTACCATTTTGCTGGCAGAAAGGTAAATTCATTAAAGGTTTTAAAATGTTTGGTGGCCTAATTGTTGTTCAAGTGAGAAAAATCTGAATAGACCAGAATTAGAGACATAACTAGCGACAGAATAATCAGTGAATCATGATCGACCAAGAAAAATGAAATAGGTGCATCCCTACAGAAAACCACAAACAATGCAAAAACATTTGTGACGATTCCAAAATTCACGTGTGTATCCCAATCCTTTCATCTCCTAAGCATGTATTATGTACAGTGTCAGGAATTCCAATTAAAGATGGCACAGGGCACAAGACAGAATGCACACTAACACAAAATGAATTATTTGGAGAAACCAATTTACTTAATGGCATGTCTAGATTGCAGAAGGAAACCACAACGCCTGTGATGGAAGAACATTAAAACCCAACAAACAAATGCGACAAAAAAACTAAGCATATTCAGGTAATTTCTTAGCCCCACAGTTTGACAACCACTGAGTACAGTTTGGCTTAGTGTTTCGAGTAAACTGTAGCTAAATTTACCATAGGGAACCCGCTGGCAGCTGCTTGATGAAATTTCTCTGGGATTTCTAATGCCGGAATATAGTTCCTTTTGAAAATACCCTTTGATCACCCTAATGTGATCATGACTGCGCTTCTTGTTGCTATCACTATGTGACGCTGCTTGAGTTTTGGGGCAGTGTGTCCCAAAACAAGATGTAATATTGGCAAACAAGTATGTTTATTTTGCCTGATGGTTGAACTCACGTTCAGTTCCCACCTAGTAGTGGATGATATATTTTGTACATCACAATATTTTTGGTTAGAATCATATTTCACAATATAAATCACAATTGTGTTTATCTGTTTACAGATAAACCAATGTACTAATGTTAGTTAACCATTCATGACAGACTATAATTAAACCACAGCCACTTTGTCAAGTATGCCATCCATCCATTGTCTACAGCTTATCTGGGGTTGGGTGGCAGGGGCAGCAAGGACTTTCCCAGGGAAGCTGAGGAGTTATCCCCCTAAAGTTAGAACACATCCTCAAGGTCAAGGTCAAGGCATACCTTTTTATCCCCCCAAGGGAAATTCATGTGGTCAACATTGCATGGCTCACATAACAAATAGCATTCAAACAAATGACAAGACAGACAGTATAAACACAACAATAATACAGAAAGGGCAAGCGAATAAATCATATGGATACGCCAATAGGTAAAATTAAGGTACAACAGATATACTTGGTCTGTTATTCTGCAGTCTAATTGCTGATGGCACAAATGACGTATGCCTTGTTTTTCTGATTATTCTCTGCAGAATTCTGCCATTCGACCTACTACTTCGGATTAACTTCAAGAACAGAGGACATGTAGGATCATCTAAAATTTGTTTTGTCATTTCCATAATAAGCTCATTGTATGGGTGGGCTGCAGATACCTGATCAACTCCAATGACCCTACTGGCTAATTTGATAAAATGCTGCAATTTCTTATGATCCTGTGCATGCATATTTCTAAAGGTACAAGTTAACTGACAAGGAGAACACACTCTGCAGAAGAGCTTTAAAAAAAAATAATTGGAGAATGCCAATATTTCATCTAAAAACTTTGTTTCCTGAGAAAAAAACATCCTCCAGTCATCTTTGTTAAAAACTGGGACCAGCTGTCTGTCAATCTAAAGGCATTGTCCTCAATCACCATGCAGTTTTGAAGAGGCATGTCAGGTATGTCAACAGAGGAGGGACAGGTGTTCCGTTGCAGTATCAGCCCCTTGAAGATCATCATGAGATGTGAAGTCTTTAAGGGAGCTAGAGTGTCCCTTCATTGGAACAGAGACCACCCCAAATGTCTTCCAGAGCTGAAGGCACCTTCTGCAGACTCAGTGAGAGGGAGAACAGGCAGTGTACCACCGCACCGAGCTGGCACAGCTGTCAGATGTTTTGGTTGATAGTGTTTGTTGAAAACATAGCTAAGGTCAATGGTTCTAGCTAGGAGAAATTAACTCAATGGTCGACTGAGGAGATAAGTGTTTTATTGAAGAGTGGGACCACCACCCTGGTCTGCCAATCCAGAGTCACTGCCCCCGGTGTCCACACAATGCTGCAGATGCATGTCAACCAGGACAGCCCTACAACATCCAGAGACTTCAGGAACTCCAGGCAGACCTCATCCACCCCCGGGGGCCCAGCAACCAAGGAGCTTTTTAACCACCTCAGCGACCTCCGCCCCAGAGATAGGTGAGCCCTCCCGTAAGTCCCCAGAGTCTGCTTCCTCACTGGAAGTCGTGTCGGTCGGACTGAGGAGGTCTTCGAAGTATTCCTTCCACTGACCCACAACATCCCGAGCTCAGGCCAGCAGCACCTCATTCCCAGCATAAAGTGTTGATACTGCACCACTGCACAGATAGTGGCCCAATATCTCCTCAAAGCCGCCTGGAAGTCCTTCTCCATGGCCTCACCAAACTCCTCCCACACCCGAGTTTTTCGCTTGGCCTACTGGTACTCAACAGCTGCCTCTGCAGTACCACAGGCCAAAAAAAGCCCAAAATGATTCTTTCAGCTTGACACTATCCCTCACTGTCAGTGTGCACCAGCAGGTATAGGGATTGCCACCATGACAGGCACCGATCACCTTATGGCCACAGCGCTGGTCAGCCGCCTCTACAATGGAGGCGTGGAACATGGCCCATTTAGGCACAATGGGCCTCTCACCAACCGTTCTTACGAAGAAATTTGTTCTTAAACCCCACGTACACACTTTTTTTTTTTTTTTTTTTTTTTAAAACGAAGATTCTGACATTCACCAGTGTTTTATCTGAATTTGCTCTTAGGAACAGAACCTACGCACACAAGACCATTCGTATGCACATTTGAGTAATGATAGCTTGTTCAAAATAATCAGTTTTGTTCATTCGACAGTTGATACAATGATAGTATTTGAATAAATTTATTCAAATACTAAGACATAAAAAATAATTTTAAAGGGGACACCCACATTCTTTCTTCAGGCTATGCCCAGCCAGACCCCATGGGTGCAAGCCTGGCTGTATACCAGGCACTTGCTGTCGAGTCCCACCCCCAGGCCTGGCTCTGGGGGGGGGGGGATGGGGATGTCTGTTAATGAGAATAGTTAAGTGAGCCAAAGACAAACCTGAAAGCAAAAGCTTGGGCATCCAACATGAACAGCATTTAGAAGCACCCCAAACAATTTTTATAGCCAGTCTTTCAATTATTACTCGTCACATTTGTTCAGGCAAAAGGTTTCTAATTTCGCAAGATTCTTGGTCCGTCTTGCAAGCACTGCTGTTTTAAGATCTATCCACAGATTTTCTATGATGTTTAGTTAGAGAGACTATGAGGGCCATGGGAAAACCTTCAGCTTGTACCTCTTTAGGTATTCCATTGTAGATTTTGAGGAGTATTTTAGATCATTAGATCATTATCTTGTAGAACCCATCCTCTTTTTAACCTCAACTTTTATTCTTTTACGGATGGTGTGATATTTCTGTCCAGAATTTCCGAGTATTTATTCAAATCCATTTCTTCCCTCTACCAGTGACATGTTCCCTGTGCAACTGGCTACAACACAAGCCCAATGCAAGCTCGTTCAACAGCAAACTTACATTTTGTCCTTCTTCAGACATCATTATACCCCTTTCAGCACTGAGCATTAATCCAATGATTCCAGAAAACAGACACACTCGCTGCTTCCTCATCCCAAGCTTTCTTTATCTCGAAAGGCTTAGGAGGAACTGTTGGGCTCCCATAGATGTGCTTGCACATTTTTACTTTACGCAAGAGCACATCTGTTTCCTCGGGCAAAAGGCAATCTGGCTTGCCAGGCAAACACTTCACTGTAATAGCAATCTGCTGTAGATCATGCGGCATTGCCTTTTAAAGGTGAGGTGACGCGCCATTCCAATTTGTTCATTGCATGTTACACCTAAACCACACCTATGAATAATTAAGAGAATAAGGACAAACTTTTTGCATCTTGTGCTGCCAGAAAGTCTGTTTTTTCCACCATGAAAATGGATTTGGAGATGTTCACAAGTGTATATAATAATAAAAATAACCCATTCTGACAAATAGATTGAATACATTGAAATAAACAATATTAGTTAAAAAAAAAAAAAATTTCCAACAAAATTTAACTGTTTACATATAAAATTCCCTTAAAATTATAAAAGGTTATTGATTTTCAAGTATTCAAAGAAACATAGCTCAAATGAACAAAACCATATAATAATAAAACAATGTGCAAAACTATAATATTGCAAATATGTTAAAGGGTAAACAAAATAAAACAGTACAGTACTGACTGTATCTTCCTCTATTCTTGGTCTCTTACTTTTCTACCTCAGAATTTTAAAGAGTTATCTAAACTATATTTTTATTCATAAAAATGACAAATCATGGTTAGACTTTTTTGTCCGGCACTGCAAAACGTCACCGCGCCACCATGTCACATGGTACAACATTTGTATCCCAGGAAGTTCCAATGCGTTAAAGTGACTGCTATTTCTCCCGAAAAGCACGTAAAGCAGTGAGAAGTGGTTTTCAGTTCATTTACCTGGTAAAATAGAGCATTTATTTAATTCATTTAAACTAACAGTACATGTAAGTTAGTGGTTTATTTATTGTTACTGTAATGTTGCACTGCTTTATTTGTTTAATCGTCCAGTCTGTGAAGGCATTCAAGTAAGAATTGCATTGTACTCTGTACATGACAATAATAACTTTGAATCCTTGAAATACATGTATTTGATCTTTTTCCTGGCAGCTCTTTTTACACAGAGCTACTATACATAATAGCTTTATTCACTGCTGACAGTTTGTATCAGGAGTTGGTTATTGTAAAATTAGTAATGTGCATACGGGTGATATTTGTATAGATTTATCTACACCCTTCTGGCAGTGCTAACATTGCAGTCAGGTTTCGCAGACTACGAAGAATAGAAGTTGTCTGACTTTGCTGCAGTCAGTTTATACTCCACCCCTGCAGCCGCTGGCAGATCACGCTCCACGTCTCGTCAGCTGCAGACAGACCTAAGCCCAAGTCGAACGCAACCATTGCTTCTTTAAGGGAGGATGGGTAAAATTACGTCATTGGTGATTAGTTGTGTTGGCTCAGCTCAATAGGCCATCGAGTTGTCTGTTTCAGTCAGCGCATTCTCTAAAATGGACTAAACTTGGTTGATCGAGTTTTATAGTCTGTGTGTATCATCGTGATTGTACTCATTTTTTAAATCGATAAAAAAAAAAAAAAAAGATCGTTTTATCGCCCAGCACTAATTTGGGACTTTTGGCTTCACAGGTGTTTGTGATTACTCATGTGTGTTTCATTGCCTCGTTAGTGCAGGGTAAAGTTACTTAGGCTTAAGGCTGCACGATATATCGATTTAAAATCGAAATTTGAAACAATGCGATTAGCAAGTCGCAAAAATATCAATTTAGGATATACATTATTCAGCATGTCGGACCCAGGGTTTAAAACTGCTGTGAGAATAGCTTTACAAATTCTTACCGTGCTCCCTGTGTGACAGTCATGCTCACCAATCATAAGTGCTCTAAGAAGGCATATAGGCCCACAAACAGCATACACGTGAAACCGAAGGAAAATGTTACATTCGCGGTACAGAAAAATACTGATTTCACTACTGAGATGCAAGTGAATTACCTTCCTATTTCATGGTCTGAGATGGTCTCAGAAAGATCCTATCATCAATAGAACCGGCAAGCTCCTTTTAAACACCGGCTACAATATACTTCAGCGTTTCATACCTTTGGTTTTTGTTAATAGGCAGTAGCATTAGAATACTGCTAACCCATCAAAACAACGAGAAAGTCAGTAATTCTGAAAAACAAAATAAAATCATTATAGACATCGGTCAAACCTTAGTATTACCAAAATCAACTCTCTGGAATATCATTAAGAAGAAAGAATGTACTGGTGATCTCAGTAATCGCAAAGGGACTGGTAGGCCAAAGACGACCACTACTGATGACAGAAGAAACCTCACTATGGGAAAGAAATCACATAACATCTGTCTAACAGATTAGAAACAGTCAGAAGGCAGGGGTGCCTGCAGAAGACTTCATGAACAGAAATACAGAGGCTACACTGCAAGATGCAAACTACTTAACCACAAATACACAATTGCCAGATTACAGTTTGGGAAAAAGCACTCAAAACAGCCTGCATTATTCTTGAGAAAGAATCATCTGTCTCATGGACAGACGACACTAAGAGGTACAAGCTGTATCAGAGTGATAGCAAGAGGAAAGGGTGGAGATGAATAGGGACTGCCCAAGATCCAAAGCATACCACCTCACCTGCTAATCATGGCGGTGGGAATGTTATGGCTTGCGCCATGTATGATTGCCATAGGTACTGGCACAATTATCTTCATTGATGATGTAACTGCTGACAGTAGTTGCACAATGGATTTTGAGGTACATCGAAACATCTGCTCAAGGTCCAGTAAAAGCCTTCAAACTCATTGGACAATACTTCATAAAATTCTTGAATGACCAAGCCAGTCAGCTGGCTTAAACCCAACTGAATGTGCCTTCCATAGGCTGAAGAAATATTAAGGGACAGGCCCGCAAAACAAGCAGGAGCTGAAGAAGGCTCAAGGCTGCAGTGGACACTTGGCAGAGCATCAGAGAAGATACTCAGCAGTTAGTGATGTATATGAATCGCTGACTTCGAGCAGTCATTGCATGCAAGGGAAATGCAAAGAACTAAATATGGCTGCTTTAATATATTCACCATTGCTTTGTTCCCAACAATATGGTGCCCTGAAACAGAGAGACTATGAATAAAAAATGTTGTAAATTCTACATGGTAAAACCAAAATGCATGCAAATAAAACTAATATAAAAGTATGGAATGTGCGTTTTAATCATGTATGAGTTGTTTCATTTTTAATTTTAAACTGTGAAGCAGAGGGGTAAACCAAGGAAAAATGTGTCTGTCCCAAGTATTATGGAGAGCACTGTATTTATAATATACAACTTGCCCTAGCGTTAAAATAATTTTGTAGTTGAGTTTTAACTGAGATGGAAAAATTAGTTTTATATATTATTAACTAGGGATTAAATGGTTACTGGTAAACAATGGTAAATATTTGGTAGTACCACTTCAAATTTTAATCATCATTGACGCCATGGTTGATTGCCAAGCTTTAAAAAGAAAAAGAAAAAAAAAAAAAAAGTGACATTAATACTCTCTAGCATAAACCAAAAGTTATGAACAGTGGCCCAGACACAGGCACGCATGCAATGTGGGTTTGTTTTGTGACAGTAAAAACATGAAGGAAGCCAAACACTATGACTACATGCATACTAAGAAAATCGAATTATTGTGTTAGTCCAACTGAAATCGTACCAAATTGAATTTCCCAAAGTCGGAATAAGGCACCCAGATAATGCGACTGGGAGTCGATTTACTCAGGTAGAGGAGGGTGATAAATCAATTTTATCGATTAATTCAAATTTATAGTTCAGGACAATGTGTTTTTATGAAAATTGATTTTATTACTTATTTTACACAAGAGCCAAAAGCGCAACTAATCACAGCACACTGTTCTTCACAGGTACATTAGCACTGTCCACCGAGACACTGTAGCGGATTCGCAAACAAACATGGCAATGGTTCGGTTTTGTGCCGTCAGACAGAGACCAAACAAGTCCTCATTGTAAAGTCTGTTTAAAAGCTGTCGCAACCAAAGGAAGCAGCACGACAAATTTATTCCAGCACCTAAAGCAGAGGCACACAGCATAGTGGGAGAAGTGCAGCTCCCAGCGAAATGAAAATACCCGCAGCACCAGCACAACATCCAAAGTTAAGCAAGCAACCGTCCCTTACACGTTTTCAAACTGTGTGCCGTATGATCAGGATGAGGCACGGTGGAAGGTGATAAATGCTGTCACAATGTATATTGCAAAAGACATGGAGCCCATACATACTGTGGAAAAGCTGGGATTCATTAACATGAATTAACATAATCATTAAGTGTTTACAATGGCATGGTCAGCCATCTTACAAGAATCTTTTTTGTCTTGTCAATTTTTTTAAAGTGCAAACAAAACAAAATAAAGTTAAAACTTGTTTTGAACCATTTGTCATCTGTAGTTTGATTTTGAGTGGGGGGGGGGGCCACACGTAGAAACTGATACCAGTGCCGAATGACATTTTTTGTAGTGAATTGGAAAAATGGCTATAGTATATTATAGGACTGGACAGCACGCGATATTAACATCGCATGTTATCCACATTCAATTTTTACATCGCTAATCAGCTACATTATGATCAGGCTTCTTACCTTCAATTTGGTGCGGATATTATAGCGCAGGCAGTTTAAGCCTTGCTAAAACATTTTTACTCCATTATTAAAATTGCTAAACTTGCTAGTTTTTTTTCCTATGACAACCTTGAAAATTAATAAGCTAGTATGTTTAAAAAATAGTTTAAAGGTTACCTCCGCTGCTTGTGCATGAGTGCTGATTATGTCTGAGACATTTTCATCCTTGCTGTTCAAATCACTCCTAGATGGGTTCAAGAGAAATTTATGTTGAACTCCCTTTTTTGTTTCATAAATTCCCCAATATTTATTACAAAAATCACATTGCAATATTTAAAAACTGACCAGTACCATGCTGTTATAGTATATTATACCATTATTCTTATGTTCTCCTGAGCTTGTTGTAAGAAACAACTTGTCGCTTTGTCCACACATCCATTATTACATCACAGACAAATAAAAGTAATAGGTCAGCCGGAAAAAAACCCAATACTAATAAACTGAAAGGAGCCATATCACCACCTACTGTAGCTGAGTCTGACATATTTGGGGCAGTAAATCAATTCCCCTCCAACGCATGTATACTGGGACAAGGACAGTAGTCCGATTATATAGCGTAGTTAAGCTATAACCGTAACTGGCCTTAGCTGTGCAAGTAAATGTATGGAATGAGAGCACTCCAGACATTTTATTGTTTAATGTGCATATTTGTGTTTAGATGTTTACGCAAGTTATTGTCTTATTTTAACGCTTATGCAAACAAAAAGAACATAGTACTGCTAAGTTTGTGGTTCTCCATATAAAATATGTTGAAATGGTTTCAGTTTGTCAGAACTTTTTGAACATTTTCAGCATATTATAACAATACTGTGATAATATTAATATCCGTGAATTTGACATATAACAATACAAACATTTTGCATATGATTTTCTCTCTAGGTGTAATGACACACAAATATATAAAAATCATGCTTAAAACGGGAAGGTTTTGATCAAAATGTCCTTAACACTTAGAGTGCATTACAGATGTGGACAAATTTGCTCATTGAAACTATGCTTCATTTCTTGTGAAAAGTGATTCAATTAAACGCAATTGTCTAATGCATGCCTTTAGTATGTGATACAGTAAGCCAAAGAAATTATTTGTTGTTTATTTTATAGAAATAGTATGGCGATTTGTTGGTACCCCTAAAGACACTATTTATCCTTGCATTACTATCATGTTTCAAATGTTTAACCTTAGTTAGAATTACAGGTTATACCTTCAAGCTTTTCATCACTCATTCAACCTACTTAAAGGGAAAAAAAACATGCCACTGTGTTGGTTGTAGAGCCCGACCGATAAAGGATTTTGAAGGCTGATACCGATACAAATTTGTTGGTTTTAAAATCCGATATTCCGATATATATTTAATGTTTTGTTGCGCGTTTCTGAAATTAACAGATTTCCGTAACATTAGTTATTTGTAGTTATTTATGAGTTTTAACATAATATGATGCATTTTAAAGAGAAATTTGTTTTATTGTCACAACAGAACAGAGGAACATTAAAATATATTAAAGTTCTGATAAATAAAATGGCCCGGTAGTTGTCATCACAAACCAGCATAACCAGACAAACTGTGGATCCAATTTCTTGTTACTACGCTGCCATTGTTTCCACATACAACAATCTACGGTATGGTAGATTTACACATTTATACCACCCACCCCTACTTCTGATCCTCCTGTGTCACATTCTCATGTCCGCTCGTCCTCTCCTCCTGCCTTCTCTCCCCACTCGCGACGTCACCGCTCAGTGTGCCGTGTCTGCGGGTAGCACGAGAGAGACTGCGCACGCAGCGCACAGCGGAAACAGGAAGTAGCCTACCGGTGTCTTATTTTCGAGGGGTGCCTTATTTTCCGAGGGGGGTGCCTTACTTTCGGAGGATGTCCTATTTTCACAGTGTTTAGCGATCTAAATCCATCTAAACCCGTTTGTATTTTATTTTTGTATAAAAAAATATTCATTTAAATCGGCCATTATAAATGCCAATACCGATAGTTTGGAAAATGCCTAATATCGGCCTGCCAATAAATCGGTCAGGCTCTAGTTGGTTGATATCATTGTGTGCACTACACTGAACATGGACCAGAGAAAGCAAAGGAGAGAGCTGCCAGAAATAAGAACATGTTAAAGGTAGGGCTGCTCGATTATGGGAAAAATCATAACGGTTATTTTGGTCATGATTGAAATCATGATTATTTTACACGATTACTCACTGACTTTGGAAATATGTTGCATTTATTGAACAGAACAGTGAATTCTCCTTAAAACAGATTAAGATAGATAAAGGCCAACAAGATCAACAATGTAGTGCACTTCCACAATCTTTTGAAAACAAGTAATAAATAAAATATACACTCATCTAAAGGATTATTAGGAACACCTGTTCAATTTCTCATTAATGCAATTATCTAATCAACCAATCACATGGCAGTTGCT
>JABFEA020000048.1:8151977-8166656 GCA_019775915.2 Cyphomyrus plagiostoma
ACATATAGTACAGGCCAAAAGTTTGGACACACCTTCTCATTCAATGTGTTTTCTTTATTTTCATGACCATTGTTGTTATTGAGTGTGTAATCAGAGCAAAGGGTGGCTATTTTGAAGAAACTAGAATATAAAACGTTTTCAGTTATTTTACCTTTTTTTGTTAAGTACATAACTCCACATGTGTTCATTAATAGTTTTGATGCCTTCAGTGAGAATCTACCAATAGTCATGAAAATAAAGAAAACACATTGAATGAGATAATGTGTCCAAACTTTTGGCCTGTACTGTAGCTAGAAATTCTGAGCCAGAATTTTACCTTGGGGCCGCATGCTCATATAATTTTATATATTCAAGTGCTAGGTCCCCTGAATCTGTCAGGGTATCCATGCGCCTGCAACCACCTTAGGTCATAGGACAAGGATTATGTTTATTAAATGTATCTTTTACTGAATTTATTTATTTATTTTTTACTGAATCTTCTTATTCGCCAAGTACAGAGAAGTACAAGGAATTTCTTCTGATGCAGGTGGTGTCATGACAGATCCCCGTTTTAGGGTGGCAAATTTGAAGAGTTTTACAGAGTGATGTTGTGAGGGGGCAGGTTTGTTTAGTGTCATCAAGTGACTGATTTGTATTGTTTTGTTGTGTCGTACCACCAGCAGCATGTACATTCTGAAATAGCTCTGTCCCCTGTGAAAGATGAGACAACCTGATGAGCAGGTGCTTTCAGCAGGGCATAGATACCATTTACCCTAGCTACCCAAGCACAGGGAATGCCAACCATAGTTTAGATAGCTGAGATCCTGTTCATTTCCCAGACTGCCAGTGACACTCAGGAAGGAAGTATAAATTGAATTCTCTGCATACTTGTTTAGGGAGTGGTTCACCAATTCTTGACAGCAAACTCTATAAATTAATCTGAAGCAAGCTGAACGTTCATTTTTCTCCATGTCGGAAAATTTACCGAGACGTATTAGTAGGGTAAACTGATGAAAATGTATATTATGTTCCTTTACTGGCTTTTGGTTTTTCTAATCAGGATCCTGTCAATTAGGAAGAATTAAGTGTTTAACTGAGACAACAACCGGGCAACGCGGTAGGCCGTATGCCGATACCGGCGTACCTGAGTGGGAGGTGAGATTCTCCAGGATTCTGTGACGCAACTTCGAAATTTGACAAATGCGGGAAAGAAACGAGTAGTTTCAATAGCAACCAAAGCCATTCGAGTGTTGGCTACTCACCGGAAGGTAAGCATCAGTGAGATTTCTGTCGTAGGAACAGACCTTGTTTTTCGTGTTTTGATGATAATACAATAGGACTACTTGCACTTTGCTTCGATGACCGCATTGACCGTTTCAGTGAATGCTTAATTAACATTTTCCAGTGATTATTGTAAGTCTGGCGCACCAGCATTGCATGAAATTAATGGTGGCTTACCTGTTTTCCAATAAATGTAGGTAGTCTACAAAGTTTATAAGCAGATCGTTTAAAACGATTTAGTTTAAAACGTTTTGCTTCTTAAACTTATTTCAATGACTTTTTGCTTCAGAATCATTTATCTTTTTCTTTTTTCTTAAATCAGTCTTTTTACTATTAAAAAGGTGAGGTTGACGTTGAATGAGTTCCAGAGAATAACTCGTTTCCTTCAGAAACGTTTGTTTTTCCTGTTATACAGGTACGCATTCTGGCCACCGACAGACAGTAAGAACAATGCTTAGTTGCATTGCTGTCCAAAAAAGTGTTTTGCATAGTCATTACAGCATTGTGCAGCAAAGCAATTGCGATTTTATTGATCAGTCACCGGGAAAGCTGAATTTAGGGGTGCTTTAAAGTAAACCTAAGTTTTAAATGTTATCAAGCTTGATCACACCGCGTCAATGAAAATCGGTGTGAGTTTCTTCCCCCACGAATTTTTGGGTGGAGGAAATGAAAGGCTGCGTTTCATTAAGTTGTTTCGAAGTACGACGATTGTAAATTACTATTTATGCTTGGGTATAATTTGATTCTTTCAGTCATTTGCTTTTACTTCCCGTTTTATCACATCAGTGGAAATCTGGTTTCACCAATCGGTAAGTGCATTGGTTTATAATTTAACATGTGGAAGTGTTTTATACGTACAAGTTTGACTAGAAATCTTAATCCCTCCTTTTAGCAGTATGGCCGGAGATAACGAAAGCTATACGGTAAAGTTTATTCCCCTAATATCTCGAAGTAAGCTGTTTTGCTAACATTAAGTTCCCTTAATTCTATATCAAATAAAATATCTCTAAAGAGCCTGCTAAAGCAACGACTGTTATAAACCTGAGAAGCAGGTTTATAACATTTTAACATTGTCATGCTTGTTTGGAGGAGAGAACTATTCTTTGGTACAAAGCCTAAGATTAAAACTGAAGGGATACAGGTAGGCCTATCGGTCGGCTTGCGTCCACATTTGGGACCGGGACCACCGGACGCAAGGCAGACCTGACCCTAAATGTAATATACAAACTGTTCTTTAAAAAAATGTAAATATAATATCAAAACTATTATAATATTCGATGCGCCCTTTAACGTGGTACTACATCAGCTTTCAGGCGTTTCGGTCATTTACCATAGACTAGTGTTGCGCGGGTCAAAACCCGCCCCAAACCGACCAGTCGGGAGATCCAACCTTTAAAAATACGCGTGAATAATGACCCAAAACCCGACCCGACCAGAGGAAGAAAAAAAACACCAGTGAGCCTGTATTGCCATGGAACCTATCAAAGTGTCATTTGTGACACTGTAACCCATAGATGACATACATTTGTGCTAGATTCGCATGGAACAGGGTTTCTCCAGTTCTGGCAGAATAAATTTCCATGACTTCTAGTAGACACAAGAGAATTTTCCAAAAAAAGTTTGCTTTGATTTGATCGTGCAGTTTCACGTAGTATTAAATTGTCGTGCCCCGATCGTCCGCTCCTTCCGTGTGCCACGCCTCCTCATTAACCTCGTGTAGACCACCGTGTGACCAGCTGTTTCTGGTTGTTCTCATTAGTCCTTTTGTATTTAGTACGTTTCAGTTTATCCCCAGTCCGGTCATTGTAATATCGCTGCATGTTTTCTTGCCTGCCCCTTTTTTTTTTTTTTAAAACCCCGTGTTCCCCGATTTCCTGACTGCCGCCCCTCTGTCTCCGCTCCGCGTCCCGCATACAGCACGGCAGTAATACAATTTTTGGTACGATAGCCGATCGTCTTACCTAATAAACACAGATGAACAACTTTCGCCAATGTGCAAATAGCGTTCAATTAAGAAAATTAATCCCAGTATTAAAATTATACGTTCCCTATTAGTGGTAGAGGCAAACGCAGTCAAAACTGGAAGCTGTGATCAATAAAATTCAAATACGTGCAAATAAAACCATAATTGGAATAGCGCGCAAAAAACCAGCGGTCTCAAATACGCGCAATCTGCGCGGAAACGGATGTTTACCAAGGCAGTTAACTATTGGTGTGTGTGTGTGTGTGTGTGTGTGTGTGTCAGTAGTATATAAAGTCATAATTGGGCAAATGCATCCTTATATTGTGCATTTGTGCTGTTATGACAAATTGCCACACAGTATGTGTACTTGCATACCAATTATGTGCGTCCCTGCTAATTAGCATATCTGAATTGCTCTTTGGGTACCAGTGTGTGGGTGACACATGCCCTATAATGCACTGGTATCCCATTCATGGTGTTCCCTGTTTTGAGTTATCGAGCTGGACTCAGTTTTCCATAACCACCTATAGCATAGCTGGTATGGAAAATATGCAGGTGAACAGGTACACGGTGCGCGTATATGCAATGGTGCTTGGAGTGATGTAAAGGAACAGTGTTTTTATTAATTTTTTTTCCTCTTTTATTTGAATATTTTAATGCATTACAATTTGAAGTTCCTGCACCCTTTTCCTATGTGTGCTTACTCTATTGTACAGTTTTTTTTTTTTAAAATTTTTTTTTTTAAACATTCACACCTGGGCTGTCTCATGTAGAGGAACACTGACAAACAGATGTAAAGATAATGTTTGCCAATTCAGTAGGGAGCTTTTTTGCATTGTATTTGTCAGTTGTTTCACTAATGATCAAGCATTTCAAATGTAAAATATTTGTCAGTATAACCTGGCCTCTAATTAGTTACACATTGCTTAATGAACACTGATCAAACACTACTTTTGAGTGTCTAAGATTTTGTCAGCTGAGAATCTTTTTGAAATTTCAAACATGGGTAGACTGGCAAAATATTCTAATCAAACTTCACTGACTGAAGTGTTTTCCCTCATTTTATAATTCTACATAAAAGCAAACCTACTATGAGGACAAAGTGGTAACAGCACATGGTAAAATGCATTTGATGAAATTTACTGTAGTTTGCATTTCTACCAAATTAAAGCAAACAAAGTTTTATCTTGCAGGCTACTGAAATGTAACATTACTAAAACTGACACTTAATATTGGAAAAATAGTCACCAAGTACCTATCATCTTTTCATTTACTTGCTTTTCTTTGTATTTGTGATGCATCTCATGCTGTTAAGCCCAATGGAAATATTATATGGTTAGGTGTAGATGTATACCTAAAATGAGGACTTTGCGTGCTTGAAAATCAATTCTGAATTTAAGCAAAACCCGGCAACACTCCCCTATCATTGAGCAGCTGCTTCTGAAGAATATTTTATATACATCTTGTACTGCCCACATGGCATCTGATGATTAGATTTGTTCGGAATGAGTGGCTACAGTAGTGACTCGGTGGTTAACACTGGTGGCTTGGATTTTCAGGGTCCTGCTCCTGGCTCAGAATGTGCAGTCAGCAAGTTCACCCAGTTATCTGAGCTTTGTTAGAATTTCCCAGTTTCCATGCAGTTAGGTGGTGCCTCAGCTCACAGTTTGGATGTGTGTCCTGTGATGGGCTACCATCACATCCTGGGAGTCCCTTCCTTTATGCGCCATTGTCTGTGATGGGCTCTTGCATAAGTGACTTGGATGGATGTTTTGAGTAAGTTTCTGCAGAAAGATGCCAGAAGTTACCTTGGCACCAGACAGCAAAAACTGAAGTTCAGAATTTGACTAGTGCACCACAGGGCAAGTCATGCGTACAATACAAGTTAAGTATCTTAAATTAGTGTCTGTGAAAGTTGGTGTAATCTTTAGTCCATTGTAACTGTTGGTCATATTTTTGTCGTAACTGGTGTATTACATCAGTAATTTGTAACAGTTCTGCATTCCATACTCTGTTCTGGAACCATGAGTCATAGATGTAATTCCTCTAACTGTCGTCCTTTCTGTTGTGGATGAAACAAAGGTGCACAATAACCTGGCAAGTTAGTAGCTTGATTGACACACACACCACTAAGTTGCTCTGTTGCATTCTTGTAGCAGAGCTAAAACAGGTTTGATCACTGTCTTGTTTGTTCATCACTGCATTGGTCACATGGAGGTATCAAGTGCATTCGGGCTACTTGTACAAGTCATTTGGAACCACTATGAGAGGTGCATCTTTGGTTTATGAAATGGTACTTCAGTCACTATTTTGAGAAAATTAGGAGTTAAAATCTGATGTTTGGGTGAAAAAGTTATTGGTAGCCTCTTTGTTAAACTGTAGTTTACAACGCAAACACGTATTCTTCAAATTGGGCAATCCTTTACTTTGCATTGCATCTTTCTTTTAACTTTTAAATCTGTATTTGATCAATTTCAAACTTATTTCCACAAACATTATGACTTGGGAGGCAAGGGGATTATTCCAATTAAGTCAGTTCTTGTTTTGACTCCAGGGGAAATCTGCCTACTATATTAATTTACTGCTAGCCAAATGGAATATTACTTATAACTCGGATATATATTTTTATAATTTAATTGTTTCGGTAGCTTTAGCTTTCTGTACTGTAGTTGTAGCAACATCTATTTGTACCTTTTGGTGATAAATGTGCCACATCTCCTAATAGTCTTTGATGCTATGTTTTGCATTTAGGCAGCACGTGTTCACCAACAGCCAGGCAGACATGAGTGGCCTGGAAAAGTCCCCTCTTGGGAGTGGTAAGCCCACCCACTCCAGGAACAGTAGCCACTCATCCCGCCACTCCCATCAGGTAAGGACCACAGTTTTGTGGTAGTAAATTCAACTAGGGAAATGAATCCTACTTTTCTTATCACTCTTGTATTGTGTTTTCTATGGCCTTTTATTTCCCAGTGTAAGTTACACTTTCATATGAAACAATTGTCACTGTACTGCTCTTGGTTAGATTTGTATTGGAAAATGTTCTGTTGAATTTAGTCATTGAGGTTGTGTCGGTGTGGTGTTTTGAGATGTGTGCGTGAATGCAGCGTCTAAAGCTCTCCT
Organism: Cyphomyrus plagiostoma; assembly: GCA_019775915.2. NCBI lineage: Eukaryota > Metazoa > Chordata > Actinopteri > Osteoglossiformes > Mormyridae > Cyphomyrus > Cyphomyrus plagiostoma. Next base: position 8,158,321 of record JABFEA020000048.1, read on the forward strand.
TATGTAGTGACTGGCATACAGTATGTCAACCCTTTTCTGACTAAAGGGAATGTGTGTGCCCATTGACTTAACTAATCTATTACATTTTTAGCATGCATTTAGTATAAAGTGCAATTAACTGGTAACCATTATAAGTACTGATTAGTAAATCCTATTTGCTGAACGAGTTACATTTTTAATGATGGGTAGCAATGTGGCAGGCTTTCAATAAGCAGATATTGGAGCAGCAAATGTAATAACTGCCACTAACGTGAATATTTCTGTTCTTAATGCAATGCTTTAACTTGCCAGTAAAATTTGAATCAAACATTACATCATGCACAAAGTTATTACATTACTGGCTGCTATACTAGCCAATAATGTCATAACTGTTAATGTATTTTTTTATTGGTAGTTATTACATTACTGGCTGCTGCAAGCCTTTCATATAAAAGTGAGCTGGCTTTAAGGCTAACTGAGGCTTCCTTCACAGAACTCTCGCCATTGGGAAGTAGTGGAGGATATCGCAAGTGTGAGTGCAGGTGTGGAGTCTTTGCACGATGTGACTATTCCAGGCTTGTGTGAGGGTTTCCTCATGAAGAAGAAGAAGTGGCCCCTCACTGGCTGGCATAAGGTGGGCGCTGTGGTGCGGGAGACAAAACACGCGCTTGGTAGCTGTGCTGTGTGCTTGAGCCCATTTGATTTCATTTCAGAGGTATTTTGTGTTGGAGCAAGGGATCCTCCGATATGCCAAAACTCAACAAGATGTAAGTACTTTAAATGTTGCCAAATTCTCCCCATAACCTGATCTATGGGCTATTTTTAAAATCATTTGGCATCCATTATGTCCAATATTTACATGCGGTCTCTGCCTCCTCAAACTGAGTATCCTACCTTTTCCCCAGATTTGTAAAGGGAAGCTGCATGGCTCTTTAGATGTCAGCCTAGCGGTGATGTCTGTGAACAAGAAATCCAAACGGATTGACTTGGATGCAGGGGATAATCTGTATCACATGAAGGTATTCTATTTATTAAGAAGTAAATCATCTTGGTGCCTTTTGAGGGAAAGGGTCTCTAGATTATTTTACAAATTGCATTGTATGATGGTCAGATGAACTGGTCTCAAGTTGGGATTTGATGTACTTGCAAGTATGTTTGCTTTAAATATGGAATTGTGAAAAGTACTTAATTGTCAGTGCCACAATGACACAGGTTACTGTGGGACACTGCCTATGTAGATTTGCATATGAAATATCAGGGTTGTAACAGTGTAGGATTTTAAACTCTATCCTTTGCCCACAGGCAAAAAGCCATGAAATCTTTTATATTTGGGTGACCAAGCTTTGTGCTCATCGAATTTTCAAAAAGAATGAAGCTGTGCGTATGCACCATGGGGTGCTGCGGGCTCTCTCAGTAGGTAGTAGTGGTCTCCCAACAATAGCTTGCCTTGCCCATCGAAACCAGGCCCTGCCAGATATGGTGAGTCTATATTTTTTTAAGAAGGTGTATGGTCTCCCTTTAATAAGCTATGTTGTGTAACACCTTCCTCTGCCTTTTCCTGCTTAGTACCAAGGCAGCACATCTGGAGAAGCACCACTTAAAGAAGACTATCCAACAGACCTAACCAGCAAAGTATCATCCTGGCTGGAGCAGAATCATGAAGTTGGCTACTGCACTCAGGGTACTAGAACCACAGATTTTTTTAAATTTTTTTTTTAAGCTTAACTACATGTTTGTGTGGTCTAGCTGGTTCCTGGGTTAAGATTGACCTTGTATTTCAGTTCTCCCATGTTGAATTTCAAACTGGACTCAAACAAGCATGTGAACTCTACTCCCACAGAGCTCACCCAGTGTCAGCTGGACTTGGTGGAGCTGAACCAGTTGGTCCAAAAGTTAAATCTTCTGCAGTCCTGGCCTGTTACTGACAATGACTTAGAACGTCGCATTAGTATGCAGGTGAGCTTACTGGAGTCTGACATCCATCCATCTTTCAGCTACTTATCTTGCACAGGGTATCGCAGACATGGGATGTAAGGTTACACCAGGGATGATAAACTTGTACACTTCAGAGCACATAATGACCCATAATGTGTGACTGTGTACATTATGGGACACAATCATGCAAACTTTTTATTTAATCTCATTCAGGAATTTAAGAGCCATCCATTGGGCTGCATTTGCTATATAATGTGAGGTTCTAAAAATCTTCTTGGTGCCCGCGTTTGGGTTTAGTTGCCACCTGTCCTGTATTGAAAAAGTAAAATGCTATCTCCCATTTTTGAGCCAATATGGGATGAGATTTGTCCTGTATATCAGGAACTCAGGGGAGGCATCCCATATTTTTAGATTTAAATTTGTCTGTGGCTGTAAGCACTTGCATTCCGTGTGTTCCACTGGATAGCAGTGCTTCGAGTGGTGAAATGAGTGTGCAGTATTTTCAGCCTTGATTGGCACTAGTTTTCAGCAGTTTCACGCTCAGCACCAGTCTTTTGTGCTTAACGTTGCATCCCCAAGGCACCACCACACCATCAACGTCTCTCGCCTTGTTTATCCACAGATCTCCTTTGTTAAATGCCAGTGGCTGCTGAACTTTCGCTTTCTTTGCTGACGCTCAAAGCTTCCTCTGAGGGAGTCCCACTGTGGTATCACTAACGCAATAGCACGTGGTGCTCCGCTAACTCGACCTTGCAGTACGTTAATTGGCAGCATTTAACTGAGCACCCACTGTCCATTAGGTGTTGCCAGGGCCGCATTAAGTGCCCCTGGGTAACAGCATGCATGTCATACCAGAAAGAAATGGAGCTTATCGGTGGCTCACAGAATTCAGAAACAATCTAGTGTTTAATGTTTGTCAATGACTGCCAAATTAAAAAGACAATATGTAATTAAATGCACTGACTATTAAATCGCAGTGAATTGTTAGACATTCATGAACGGAAACCGGAGGGTGGGGTTATGGGGGGGGGTTGCTGTGCTAGGTGTCCCTGGGCATATACCCAAATGGCCATACGCTTAATCCATGCAAGGGTATTGCTGTGCTGCCAAAAAGCTAGCATGCAAATAATTTTTTTTAGTGTCGACAATTAATTATCATGATTTTTGTGCCCCCAACCTCCCGGATTGCAACCCATCCCCAATGGGGTCACAACCCCCAGGGTAAAAACAATTGAATTCTATGTAATTGGTTTGGTTTGTTTTAGGCCAGCTTGATGTTTGATGCATCTCATTTCAGAATCTTACTCTAGAGAAGCCCAAGAAGAAATCTGGCAAGATTTGGGGCCACACTCGCACCCTGTCTGGAGTAGAGGCAAGTCCCCACATAATTGACTACTTGTTAAATCAGGGGTCTCCGCCCTTGTTTAGAATGAGAGCTCCGTAAAGAAAATAATCTGAGGAGGTATGTGTTTGATACAAAATTAGCCAGGGCTGGCAGCAGTGATCGTGTCCTCCTATGCATGTCTACTTTGCAGTATGCAAAAATAAAATATTAATTTGTTTTTCTTACCAATGAAGGGCATTTGATCTACCCTGGATCATTCTGTGTGTTTGCGTACATATGATATATATATATATATACACACACACACACACACACACACACACACCCATAAATTCATATATACGTTCAGCTATAATTCTTTCTACATCACAGTTCACCTCCAGCCACCTGAGCATTTCATCACACATGGGTGCATCAGTTCAGTCTATCCCTGACTACGTCTACTCCCAGCTGTCTACACCAAGTACCATGTCTCCTGAGGGCAGGAAGATCCAGCAGGAAATCTGTGTTGTGTCTCAGCGACGTAAGCATGAATATCTTTCCTGAAAAATACTGGAAGGCATCAGAATCGCCAATTATAGGATCTATATCAGTAGTACATTTTGTCTGATTCTTTTCTCCTCTTGCCTGAAGTGCATAACTCGCTCGCATCCGTGTATCAAGCCCTGGTGAGGGACAGGGAGCGTCTCCAGCAGGCCTGGGCAGGGCCACATCTCCGAGAGGCTACATCCCACCAATTGGCTAGCCTGTGTACCACCCTCTCTGAGGTGAAGGGGTTTTTGGAGCCTGACACTTTCAAAATGTTTACCTATTATGCATGATCTTGTTTCTGTATTTTTCATTGTACTAGCATGTGCTAAATTAACCAGATTAGGGCACGTGCAGATTCTTTTCCAATATGAGATGTACATCAAAAACAATGAAAAATAGAGGTGCAGTCTGTGGAAAGCAAGGAATTGTAAACAAAGCTTGAATTCCATTAAGCTCCCTCCATATATTCAGTGTGCTGCTTCATTATATCACGATACCAACACGGAACCAGCTGGACCAAATAAACTGGACCATGACTCAGCTGTGTTAGTGAAAGGTCACATTCCTAGCCATTGCATGTTTTTTCTGAATGTGTAAAAGCTTTTTTTTAAAAAAAAAAAAAAAAAAAAAAAACCTGGATTTATCCTTTGCTGTTTTGGTCTTTATTTGTGTCCCTTTACAGCTAGAAGTACAGTCCCGTCTGACCAAAGTCCATTCCTTGTCCTTGTCTTCTGATTCTACTGAGGAATCCTTCTGCACTGTACGACAGGAACAGGTGTTGCCAGTTTACAGTTCATATCATTACATTGTAGCATCACTCCATGTTGCTCCACTCTAACTTCCTCGATATCCTTTAGTCTGTCAAGTCTGTATCATTCTTCTCATGCTTCACCCTGCATTTTTTTTTCCTCTTACAGCCAGCATTCTTAGGAGGTCACAGGCCCCCATCTGTGGCTGATTCGATGGCAGAGTACTTTGATGCCAGTGACGTCCTCAAACGTGAGAGCTCCTCAGAAAATGAAGCTTCTGACGAGTCAGGACTAAGTGATATCACCACCAGTAACTCGGAGCCTGAGGAGAGTCATGGTTGGTAGTCTCTCCCCCTACTCTTGTTTAACTCTCATTTGGCGTCCCCCACCACCATCCCACCGTTATTTGTTTTTAGGTGTTACCCTCAACTTCTGGTTTTCCCCAACAGTGGTTTCCACAGAGACTTACCGTGCCAGTGTCTCAAGCGCCCCTGAAGTGTCCATTGTCCCTAAAGACACCGGCCGCCGCACCAGCCTTCCTGCTCCCTGCCCAGACAACAGCCACATTGGGCTGATGACCATCTTGTACAATAACATTGGAAAGGACTTGTCTCGAGTGTCCATGCCAGTTGCTCTCAATGAGCCCTTGTGTCTGATGCAGAGGCTATGTGAGGAGCTAGAGTATTCAGAGCTGCTTGACACTGCCAACCACACAGAGGACCCCTATCAGAGGATGGTAATGAGATTACATTATAAATCCAGTTACAATGTGCAAGACTTCTGGTGCAAAGGTTGTGCAGTGACAATACCTAAATCACAATTCTTGTTTTACAATTCACATAGAAACAATGCACGTTAATTTTTACTTAATGTAGTATATAGTGCTGAAATTCTCATTTAATTTTTCAATTTAATTTCTACCATGAAAAGAATAATTACATGGCTTATCCAAATTCTGATTTAAATTTCAGGCTTTTAGCTTACCAGTAAAGGTCAGTTAGTGTGGAGTTTTGTTAACGTTAGTAATGGTAAGGCAGGGATACACTCTGGATGGGATAGAGTTCTATACAAGGCCAAATGTCTGGCTTGATACATTTTTTTTATTTGGGCTGTACTCATTTCTTTACTCGTACCACTTCCAGTTGTCTCTTAAGCCAGTTCATCCTCTGAGATCATTGGGGGGGAAAAATGACTCATACTAGAATAGTAGTGCCCTAGCAGCTCCAAGGCTTTGGGCGTAATTGGAAGTTAGTTCTGTTTTTTTTTTTGAGGATCGATGGATAACATGTTTTTCATGCAAGTTGCCATGACTTTCCTTTCCACATTTAGGGATATCCCATTTGAAGAATACATATCGTAAATATGAACGTTGAGTGTAACTTTATTTGTGTAGCACCTTTTGAGATCTACTTGGTGAAATAATGTTCCCTGGTGAAATATTGCTGAATGTTCTGTCTGCTTGCTTGTCAGGTCTATATTGCTGCATTTGCTATCTCTGGTTATGCCTGGGCACGCTATCGCAACCGCTACAAACCCTTCAATCCTGTGCTTGGGGAGACTTTTGAATGTGTGCGTGAAGACCGAGGTTTTTGCTACATCAGTGAGCAGGTGAGCACTTTTAAAAGTGGAAGCATTTATTTGAATTTCCTTGTACTGTTTGGAGTGTCATGTTCTTCCCCAATGCATGCAGATATGGGAGAAGGAATCTTTTGAAGTGGTGTGTGTGTGTGTGTGTGTGTGTGTGTGTGAGTGAGAGATGGACTTGCATTCAGTGTAGTGTACCCCTCTCTTACTCCATTCAGTCTGGCATGGTCTCCAGACCCCCTGGTTCTTTTCTCCTTTAGGCATGGTTACTATTTTTCTGCATCCCCCCCTCCAAAATCTGCCAGGGTGTCAATGTCCTTACTATGCTGCTGGATGGGATCTCATTTAATTGCAGGATGTATGTACACAGTGGACATTGAAGAGTATATGTTTCAACACTCATTGGCCTTAAAATGAAAACTTACTCTTTTGGCTCTCTGGATGAATGACTTTGTCTGTAATCACAGCTGAATACTTGAAGTCCTCTAATGTGGAGGTTCATCGCTCTCATTTATTAAGGAATTCTTCTCATTAAAGGAATTAATTGCTCACTTAATTTAATTCTGTGGTCAGGGATGGTAGAACAGCTTTCTTTTCCAAAAATTCCCAAGTGTAAATTGACACAATTCATAATATTGTCTTACTGGCTCTCGCTAATATTCAGGTTTTTTTGAACAGTGATTGTGGTAACCCACTGAAGCATTTTGTTGGTAGGGTTAGTGATGTCAGGGCTAATATAATTCCAGCTTCATGTTTCAATCACATTACAATCTCTTAATATGTTTATGCTGGTCTTTCATCTTTCTGTCTTAGAAAAATGAAACCCTCATGTCATTCTGATTGATGTATGTTATTGCTGTTAAGTACACACATTATAAATTCCTTCTTGAGGTCTGGAATTGTTTCATCACATTTTAAGCATGCTATAATTCAGGCGAAGAAACTAAACTAGATTTGGATCTCTCTACTGAACAACTATGGACCTTTTTTTCAAAATTTTTCATGGCTAAAGTTTTAGGAAAGTTGAACAGCAGCTTGGCACCTTAGAGCAGCAGCAAATCTTTGTCTGGCTTTTGGAAACAGCAGAAAGTCATTTCTGTAGAATACAAAGGTTTTTAGTGACCTAGTAATGGCCACTGATGCAGGGGAGTGTTGTATTATTGTTAGACCTCAGTGCATCCTTTGATATGGTAGACCATAAAATCTTAATAGGATAGAGCAGTCTCTGGGGACCTCTCGCTCCTTTCTGGACTGATTCTCATCTTATTCAACTAAAGGAGTGTTTCGGTTGGTGTTTGCAGATTTAATTAATTAAATGTGATATACATCATATACTTCTCCTCTGATGTTGGAGTGCCACCGGACTTGGTTCTTTGGCCGGTTCTGGTTTCTTTATAGATTCTTAGTGCGTATCCTAACACTTATGTACAGCTGAACATCATCTGCATTTCATTTAAATCAAATCAAAGCATCCATTCTGGTTGACTGCTTGCCACAGATTAAAAAGTGGCTCTACAATAATTGCCTGCAGTTGGATTCAGGAAAGACTGGGGTCCTAATTGTTGCACCCCTAACCTTCACTGCAAGATTAACCTTAAGATTGCTTTTTTTATCTCCAGCTACCTAATCAAGATTGCGTTATATGTGGGTTATCGATTAGTCTAAGCCTAGATTTGTATGTAAGATCAGTTACCCGCTCATGTTTCTTTTAAGAAACATTTCTAAACTGAGGACTAATTTCAAAATCAGAATTGGAGCTTCATGCTTTTCTCTTTGGATCTTGATTAATATAATGCTTTCTACATGTCTAACCAAAATTTCCCACTCTTGGCTACAGTTGGTTCAAAAAACACTGGTTGGGCTATTAACTCAATCTAGCTGGAAAACACATTACTTACATTTTGTGTTGACTTCTGGTTGAGTATAGAATCAGTTTTCAAATTTTGGTGTTCACCTATAGAGCACTGCATGGGCAAGTGCCAGAATACATTACTGGCCTCTTGCACTGCTACACAGCTTGTCTGGCATTTAGGTCTGGACTGCATGATCTGTCATTCCATGTACCTGCCTAAAGACACATGAGGATTATGCTTCTCAGTATGATGCACCAAGGCTTTGGAACGGTCTCCCAAAGACTTTTCAAAAGACATTTGAATAGAGTTGTAATCTTTTTCCTGTATTTGCTTATTACTGATAGTAGTGTTACTTTTTTC
>JABFEA020000048.1:8206628-8217920 GCA_019775915.2 Cyphomyrus plagiostoma
TCCCCTCGCCCGTCTCACTACTATGGGGAGCAGAGCATTCAGCCGTTCTGCCCCCCGACTCTGGAACTCATTACCACCGGACCTTAGAAATATCAAATCACTGTCTCTTTTCAAATCCAACCTCAAAACCCATCTGTTCCAGCTTGCCTTCTGTTACAATGCCTAATTTTAACTTTTGTTTTTAATCCTGTATTGTGTAGTTTTTATTGTTATTTAATCCTGTGGTTGTGTTGTTTTTCATTCCTTGTGCGGTGACCTTGAGTGTCTAGTAAGGCGCCTATAAATAAAATGTATTATTATTATTATTATTATTATTATTTAACTTGAACCCCTACCCAGCCACAACCTTAACCACAAGTAACCTTTCGCATTTTTCGTTTTTTAATTGCATTGAAATGTTTGTGGCTAAAAAAATATTCCTTCAGGGTAAAAACTGACAGGTTTTACCACATTTAAATACTGTATATGCCGAATTAAACAAAGTCAGAAATACTTCTGAAAAAGTGTGTCACTGGGACACGAGGCACTCCCCGAAGGTCACATGGTCCCGTTTTTAGCCTCGTGCCGCAAGTTAAGCAACTACTGCGCATGTGTCGTTGGTGCTTCCTTGCATTCCGCACGAAGAGCTATATAGAGCAGAACCGGGTGGAACAGAAACCTGCAAACCAGACTGATAGCGATAGACAAAGTGGCAGTACCGCGAACATAATATCTTAATTATTTCATATTGAGAATGCACTATATTTCAGAGAAGCTTATACGACATCCGGGAAATGATGCCAACATAATTACTCGTATGACTATAGCAGAACAGTTTTAAGGACTGAAAATAAAATGTTGTTTTTCTAGCATATATTTACTCTTAAGAAATTATTTAACATAAAAGAAATACACAGCTTTCAGACATATTGCTATGTTTTTGTGTTAGAGGTGTCATTTTATCCCCAATATCTGTATGACTGTTTTGGAGCTCAAGATGACAACGACAATGGACACAAACAACAATGATACAGGTAAATATACCGTGGACTGCGAATTCGATGAGTGTAAGTGAATAGTGCAAGGAAAAGGTAAGTGTTTGTTTCGTTGTACTTCAAATACACTTTTAAAACAGATTCATTGATTCGTTTCTTGTTTATTATGTTCTTGGCACTTTTATATTATCAATTTTCTACCATCAACGCCGTGATGTGCGAACATTGTAATTTGCGTAATGTGAGTGGACAAAAATGATTGAGTTTTTGAAATGACTGATGAATCCCACTAAACTAAGTGCTAAGTAGGTCAACGTGGTAAAGTCAGGTGTTCAGATATTTATCTGATGCTGGTAAAGCTGATTCTGTCATCCTATTCACATGGACCGACAAAGCTAACCATGTGCGTTTTGTTTTCATTCAGTCCTCTTCTTTTCCTATTGGCAGTGCGCTACCTCATTACATAATTGTTTCCGGCCTCTTTGCCCACGCCCGTTGATGACGAATGTATTATCGTTACCATTGATTGGATAGTGGGAAGAGAAATAACCCGAAGTGCGTTTGGCACAACCCATTCCCGTGTCTTTCCTTCAGGACAAAATAGAGTTTTAAAATGTCAATCGTTCTTTAAAAGCTTTTATAGAAAACATATTACTTTATTTATTGTCATATACACGACCAGAGCCTGTGTGTAAATCGTTTTTAATAGTCCTGACTGAAAAATAAAATATTTTTCTTAAGCGACTAAAGGACATTAAAAAAAGAGCTCGTATCGTTTCCTAACTGCTTGCTTATTGATTTCCAGTTATACAGTACAAAGATGTGCAATAGCAGGGATCTTGTTAATATGAGGCAGTGAGTAGGCGGTGCGAGCAGCATGCCTGCTACTAGCTGGTCTGGTTGACGAGCCTGTGGTCTGGGGCGCACGTGTATGGAGGGCGTGATTCTAGGCGATCCACGTTGCGCACATGGCTGGTCAGGTGGACACGCATTTGCTGCTTCCTGCAGCTGTTCTTCTGGTGTTATACTTGTGAATTGGACTTTGGTAATATTTTATATCAGAAACAAAAACAGTAAAACTTTGGTTTTGAAACAGTAATACATAATATATATTTTAAATAATATGGAAATTAAACACAGTGATAGATGTATAGATGATAGTATTACTTGCATGTAGCCTCAGGGATGTACAGGGGGTGGGGGACTGTGAGCAGCTAGCCCTTTTGCCTTAATGATTGAAAGTGCACCAGATTTGAGTGGCCCTTTTCAGTCAGTAGTGATTTATTCATGGAGACCCCTGTGTGCAAAATATACCAACCACTGAACCCCCAAGTCGATCACCCGCCCTGTTAGGGTTTTTAGATCAATCATCCATGTAATAACTTGTTAAGAGCAGAGTCACTGGGAAGCCTGGATGATCTCTCAAGCATCACATGGCTGAGGTGCATCCTGGAATGGGTTCCAGTCCATCACAGGGCAAATACACACACAATCACTCACACACACACACACAAATGTGCGCAGATGCATAGAGTCATAGAATATGGGCAATTTATACATGCTTGTTACCTTATTAGCATAATTTTAGACTCCAGGAGGAAACAGTTATATAATGTGTCAAGAAGATTAGTGTTAGTAATACTAGAATAACAGTGCAGACAATTTTCACGTGTACTTCCAAATCACAAAATGATTAAATCTTAAAAAATATTAGTATTCAAAAATATTTTCACATTTCTTTAGTATTTATTTTACAAGGGCATCATCTGTTTGTTTTTTCAATGCTGTTATACAAAGCAATTATATAGGGATTTTTAATTTTTTTATTAATTATGAAAAAGTTTAATAACAAGACGGTACAAATTGAATAGAAATGTCATAGCTGTTGTAAACATCAGTCAGTGTATAGCCTGTAACCCAAGAGAGTGTTTTCCAGTTGTCAAAGTTTTGAAAGCACTGAGTCACAATATACAACGAGGCAGAGGTTTTTCTTTGGAGACAGAGAAACTGTCACAGAGGCAAAGCCACTTGAATTTGCATTAAAGCAGCATTGTGTACTGAAAGCCTATATATTTCACAAGACATATCTTGCTTTATGTACATCTAATGGATGTAAATGGAACTAATGCTGACATGAGAATTTTTTTTTCACTTCAACAGGGGGTGTGATCTCCTACATCGGTTCATCTGGTGCTTCCCCAAACTGCACCAGCCCTATGTCTATGTACAGTGAAAACTCGAATAGTAGTTTCCAGTCATTGGCCTTTTTGCAGAACTCTTTTGGGTGCTCATTTCCACCCTCACCCAGTGGATCCCAGGATTCTACTCGTATCTATCTGAGTAGTAGCAGCTCCAGTGTGGGATCTGGGGAGGATGCCAGTTCATCCAGCTCTGGGGGATCACCTTATGGACACGACGAGGGCAGTGGTTCTGGTTCCTCCCCCAGCAAGTCTGTAGTCAGCCTTACTAGTAAGTACAAGCTTACAGCTAGCAGGTGAGGCTTATGTGTGTATATAATAGAGACTGTGCATAAGCACTTGTCAAGTTGCAGCTATACTTTATTATGGCTGTTTTATTTGTTTAAGAAGCTTTTGATAAAGGAATTTGCCCAGATGCCAATTCATCTTTTATGATTGTTGCCTCACCAGAGTTGAATGGGATGGTGCTTCTGTGCAAAGTGTGTGGCGACGTAGCCTCTGGCTTCCACTACGGTGTTCATGCCTGTGAAGGATGCAAGGTAAGCTCTGTGTCCTGTGCATTCATGCCAGCTCGTCTATATGGCTAAGAGCAGAAAGGAGTGCTCACCCCTGGCTTCCGTCTGCAGGGATTCTTTCGCCGTAGCATCCAGCAAAACATCCAATATAAGAAGTGCCTGAAGAATGAGACATGCACCATCATAAGAATTAACCGCAACCGCTGCCAGCAGTGCCGCTTCAAGAAGTGTCTGTCTGTAGGCATGTCCCGTGACGGTGAGTTCTGCGTCTCCGTCTCCCGTCAGCCGCGAGTTACACCTTGGCGACGTATGATGTCACCTTCCTTTGTTTCCTTCGTAGCTGTGCGATTCGGCCGCATCCCAAAACGTGAGAAGCAGCGCATGCTAGCAGAGATGCAGAGTGCTATGAACAACGTGGTAAATAACCAAGCAGTTGGCCTGACTTCCCCCTCTTTCCCCGGCCAGGCCGTTGCCCCACAGCCCTCCCCAGCCCAGACCATGGCTCCGCCCCCTTCTCCCCTGCCAGCCCTTCCCAACCAAAGCCCACGTCCACCCCCACCTGCTGCTTCCCCACCACTGTGCCCTAGCCCCAGCGTAGAACATACCATCTCAATAGTTGCCCGGGCCCATCGTGAGACCTTTGTCTATGCCTATGACAAGCTGGGCAAAGGCTTGCACTTCCGCAATGGTGGGGAGCTCAACATATATGAGGCAAACTGCTGCCCCAGTGGTTACCACCTCAACAGCCGCAACAGCATCTTTCATCATGACAACAATGTATCGACATATAATTCTACACCAGAGCATGGTTTGGCTCACCAGAACAATGGTTATCGGCTTTGCCTAAGCAACACCAATATGTTTGGGAGCCACTGTGGACCTGGGGTCAATGTTGCTCCCCAGGACCGCAACTGCCCCTGGAAGGAACGAAAAGAGATCCTATTAGTGAGTATGCCAGCTAATCTGTAGACCAGTTTTCAAGACAAGCCACTTTATATACATAATTTTTAAACATCTTTGCACCTTAGTTGTTGCTGTGATCGACCAGAGACATTTGCACTATATCCACTCCTACTTGTATTTCCCCAGGCTTGCCCAATGAACATGTGCCCACAGTCAGACCCCAGGAAATCTGCACAGGAGATCTGGGAGGACTTTTCACTCAGCTTCACACCAGCAGTGCGTGAAGTGGTGGAGTTTGCTAAGCACATCCCTGGCTTCAGTGAGCTTTCGCAGCATGACCAGGTCACTCTGCTGAAGGCTGGTACCTTTGAGGTAGGTTTTAAAAACAAAGTCAGTCAGATGGTCTTAACTTCCTACTAAAATACAAGTAAAACTCTTACAAGCTGTCAGAACAGGCAAATACCTCAATGCTGTATTTAACTACATGTGCAGTAATATATCTTTATTCTTCCCTACAGGTGCTGATGGTGCGTTTTTCCTCCCTGTTCAGTGTGAAAGAACAGACTGTGACCTTTGTTTCTGGCACCACCTACAGTCTGGAGGCCCTGCGTGACATGGGCATGGGAGACCTGCTAGGCACTATGTTTGACTTCAGTGAAAAGCTTAGTGGACTGGAGCTGTCAGCAGAAGAGCTGGGCCTGTTCACTGCTGTGGTGTTGATTTCGGCAGGTAGGTTCTTTAAGAACCAGAAACCAGTGTTAACTTTGATAAAGACCCTATTCCTGTATTTCACAATCATGCAGATGACGACAGTCCAATGAAGGCCGGTGGCTTGCTTTTCCTTTTTCCTAGATCGCTCTGGGATCGAAAATGTGAACTCCGTGGAGCTACTCCAGGACAGCCTGATTCGAGCTCTGCGTGCCCTTGTGAACAAGAATGATCCCGGTGACAGCTCACGCTTCACTAAGCTGCTGCTCAAGCTGGCCGATTTGCGCACTCTCAACAATATGCACTCAGAAAAGCTGCTGTCCTTCCGCATTGATGCTTGACATCCTGCTGTCTGCCCCTGTGAGGGAGTCTCCGTATGGGACTGGACGTGAGGAACCATCGTGGAGAGAGTTCTTTCAGGCCTTCTGTGGAGCCCGTTTGATTCCTCCTATGTTCTATTACACCGAGGATAACTAGGATCTATTTGAGAATCATCCTATAAGATACCAACATTACAAATAAAAGACCACAAGAGAGATTACTGAGCAAAATTCTGGTGCTGATTGATGTAGCCTTCAGGGTTGGTTGTACATAAGAGCTGCCCAGCACAGGTACAGTGAGACAGAACAGTGACCAGGGAAGATGTCCCTTCCTTTACTCCAGGGGTGTCAAACTCCAGCCCTGGAGGGCCGAAGCCCCGCAGTTTTTGGTTTACCTTCATCCAACACACCTGATTCAACTCCTCGTGCTAATTACCACAAAGCTCATAAGCAAAATCATTTGTATTGGAACAGAGAAAGAACTAAGCTACACAGGCCTCTGGCCCCCCAGGACTGGAATTTGACACCCCCTGCTCTACAATGACAACACTCCCAGTTCCAAGGTTTTTCTTTCCTAAATCCAGTCTTGGGTACATTCAAGTACCTGTTGTATGCATACAATATTGCACAGGCATGTACATTAAAATGTGACTTAGTAAATACTGATAAATCATGCAAAAATAAATATATGAAAGCTTAATTGTTTGAAAATTGCTATTTTTGTTATATGAAATTTAAAGGTAAATGAACTAACAGAAACATACTTTTCTGGTTTCATTTTTACAGGTAGTACTTGAATGTTAGGGTGGTTAAGGGGGCCAAACTGTAGCATCACTTCTCTGGATGTGGAGTTTGCATGTTCTGGTGGAGTTGGTATAGGCCCAAAGCCTAAATATGTGCAGTTAAGGACACAGTTTCTCCAAAACATCCATAATGTCTAATGGGTTGGGTAAGCTATACAGTGGACTGGCACCCTATCCTGAACATGCCCTGCCTTGTGCTTATGCTTCCTAGAAGAGGCTCCAATTTATGGCCATGTATTGGTTTCTCTTTTGTGTGTCTTCAGTGAGGACTAACAACTTGTTTCCCCTGCCTTTTGGGGAAGGCTCCATATGCTTCTCAGAGTCTGTGTAATTACTGTTTATCAGTGAAACTGGAATGCTGGCCTGGTATAAGTACAAATCTGTGGAAGAAGCGTCATTGTCACGAAACAGATCTGAAAATTTATTAACATGATGAAGCAATTTCTTTTGAACTATAAAGTGAGTATTTACAAAATATAAATGGTCAAAATTACAAGAACAAATTTGAATGAATCGGACTCTGAATTAAATCGGTCAAAAAGGTATTCAATCAATTAGGAATTGTGTGTAAGATCACAGATAGATTGAAAATGAAGTGTCCACAATGTAATGAAGCGGTAAAAAGGAAAAGTCCTAAACCAACCACTCTCACTCATCCAAAAGGCATAATCTGAACGACTGGAAAATTATTCATTTAGGCAACGGTGTGGAGAAGGGACCTGTCAACATCCTAAAAATACCTCACCTGTGAAGTACGGCAGAGGGAGAGTAAGGTGCACGTGCGGCAAGTTCAGGTGTGAGACTTGGTATTTATTAATGACTGTTGATGGTTTTTTTATGAATGCAAATCTTCATAAAAAGACAAGTGAATAACTCACACAAATGTTCCTAAACTATGTGGCTGTGTGCATGTCCTGCAGGATGCACGCAAATAAACAAACAAGTCTGGCTAAGCGTTAGCTAAGGAACCAAAAAGCTTCCGCACTTAGACTCAAAGCTGTTGTGAAAATTAATGGATATTTAAAATATTTGAAAGGGCAGTTCACACCAAAATTGAAAAAAAAAAAAATGTTTTACAGGAGGTTTAATGCCATCTATCCATCAAGGCTTTTCTGATGCCAGTTGTCTAGTTTTGCAGCTATCGGCCATAGATCATTGTCTCAAACATAATGGGACTGACTGGCATTTTTTCTGCGCCGATTAAAGCACCAGAAAAAACTTCAGCAGCAATGTCTCCTTAGAAATTATGACCCAGTCACTGTACACATCAATGATATCAATGCACAGAAAATTTAGCTGGGGTGCTCGCATCTTCCGCACAATGTCGTCAGTTTTGGGGCGAACTGTCCCTTTAACATAAATTAATGGGGGGGAAAAAAAATGACTACATTCTCTCTCAACATTTTCTGTGAGCAATATTACTTGCCAAATTAAGTTTACAGTTTATTATGATATGCATTTCAGTTTCAGTTAATATCACTGCGACAGTTTTTTCTAATATATACAAATGAATGTCATGTAGATAACTTGCAATATGGCTACTGTCCAGAGCATAATCAATTTTAATTATGTATATTAAATGAAGCAGCAAATTTTCTGTAAAATATAACTGGAAATAGCACTGATGCTGCACAAAACAGGTAATTAATATGTTCAAAACATTAATGTTATAGGGGTATTTAGCTCTCCGTCATAACTGATGCAAATGATACACTCAATGTCTACGCTCTTGCAATAATATCAATGAGCATGATTTGTACAGTTGGTCAAATATGTAGACAGCTGCTAAGGTATTCCAGCCACTCAGTCAGGGAGGGATTTTCCTGTGGGGGCTAAACAAAAGGTATCATCAGGTTTGCTTCACAGAAACTCCCTCCTGCACTACCAGTATGCTGTGCAAAGCCCAAAAAAATTAGTAAATACAAATACGATTGATAAATTCTCAGTTTAAATTAACCTTACTACTTGCATAATTGTGAGTAAATATTTCATATTTTAATCGAGAATTCTGCTTTATTATAGCCTTCAATCAGTGGAGCAATATTTATTTTTTGTGTCGTTTAGGTCGTATAAATAGAAGAGCAGAGCCTTACCTGCAGAGCGGCAATACTGACAGGGCCCTTCTCTCCACGTACAGACATAAGGGTAATGCTCCCAGTGCGTGGGTAGCCGGCATCAACACGGAAGCAGCACACAACCGACGCCGACTTCAGGAAAACCAGCTCTTGCTGTGCCGGCTGCCAGTCTATGGCAAACCTATAAAGCCCCAGGCAACAGGAAAGCTGGTCACTGGATCAGTCTAATGCTAGGTCCTACGAGCGTGCAGCATATTACAATAGTCTGCAGTTATATGGATTTATATACAACAGCTGGTTATTAAGAAAAAATAACCAGAGCATGCACCACGAAGCTTAGAAGATGATGGCTCACACAATTCAATGAAAGTCATTTCCCACTTACCTAGTGTGGAGGTTCTGAATCTCAGCAAGCATTTCACCTTGGCTCAGGTAGCGCTGCATAAGCTCAAGAAGGGCAGTGCTGACATGGGAAATGGGACCATGTAAGGACTCGGGGATAACTCCCACAGTGCCTTGGAGCACCTGAAAGTGGGTGCAAGTAGGATTAGGGGTCAAATATACAAATTTCCAAATTTGCCAAATTCTATTCCTTCTCACACTATTCCACCAGACTTGACAGACTTATAGTACTGACCCATTGTCCTGTGCAACATATTACAGCTGCTCTTATAAGAACATAAATTTACAAATGAGAGGATGCTATTTGGTCCATCAAGCTTTTTTTGAGAGAACTCAACTAATAGCTCTGACTTGTTAAAATCTTATCTAGCTCTTATTTAAAGGAACCCAAGGTTTTATCTTAGACTATACGAACAGGGAGATTATTCCAAACTAAGTACAGAAGTGCTTTTGGAAAACCATTTTAAAATGTTCTCCCGATAATTTCCACCTATGTCTACCAGTTCCTGTAACTGAACCAATATTGAAGTACTACTTGGTTGAACAGCATCCAGACCTGTTAGAATCTTATATACCTGGATCATGTCACCCCCTTAGTCTCCTTTGCTTGAGGCTGAACTAGAGGTGGGCAATAAGTTGACTATATCGATTAATTAGAATTTAGGACGATGTGTTTTTATGAAAATCGATTTTATTACTTATTTATTTTACACGCGAGTGCCAAAAGCGGAACTAATGCGATGCACTGTTCTTCGCGGATAAATTAGCGCAGCGCACCCAAACACTGTAACGGATTCACAAACAACATGGCAATGGTTCAGTTTTCCACCGTCGAACACAGACCAAACAAGTCCTCGTTGCAAAGTCTGTTTAAAAGCTGTCGCAACCAAAGGAAGCAGCACGACAAATTTATTCCAGCACCTAAAGCAGAGGCACACAGCATAGTGGGAGAAGTGCAGCTGCCAGCGAAATGAAAATACCCGCAGTACCAGCACAGCATCCAAAGTTAAGCAAGCAACCGTCCCTTACACGTTTCGAACTGTGTGCCATATGATAAGAATGGGGCACGGTGGAAGGCGATAAATGTGGCGATGTATTTTGCAAAAGACATGGTGTCCATACATACTGTGAAAAAGCCAGGATTCATTAACATGTTAACACCTTTAAAAGTGTTTACAATGGCGCGGTCTTCCATCTCACAAGCATCTTTTTGGCTTGTCCGATTGCACTTTAACACTAAAGAAAAAAAAAGTTAAAACTTGTTTTGGACCATTTATTTGTCATCTGTACTTTGATTTTGAGTGGGTGAGTTGATTAAAATCGAAAAAATCGGATTTATTGTGCAAAAAAAAAATCAGATTTTATTTTTAGGCCGTATCGCCCAGCTCTAGGCTGAACAGATTCAGCTCATCCTACCTCTCCCTGCAAGACATTCCTCCAAGACCAGGAATCATTCTTGTAGCCTTACCCTTTAAAGGCAGCAATGTCCAATTTAAGATAAGGTGACCAAACCTGCACACCTGCAAAAATTCTATAATCTTAGCATTAACTCTCTGGACAAACTCCACATACCTTGAGTTGTAACCCAGCATCCTAATGACCTTTTTTATTGCTTCCCCACACATAAACGAGATCTCTCTCATAATCAGCTACCTTTATTTCGGTATAACCCATAAAATATCTGTACATTATATTTCTGCTCCCTGCATGGATTTATCCACATTAAATTTCATCTGCCAGGTATCAGCCCAGTCGCTAATTAAATTAAGATCCCGTTGTAGCCTCTCTGCTGCTAGTTCAATATCTGCTACACCAACCACCTGGGAGGTCATCTACAAATTTAACCAGTTTACATTTGTATCAACATCATCAATGTAAGTTAGGAACAAAATTGGTCCTAAAATTGAGCCCTGTGGTAGCCCACTATGAACGCAGGTCCACTGTGACATTGTGCCAAATAACCTGCTGCTTCCTGTTGTTAACCAGTTTTTGATCCAAGCTGCTGCAGTTCCTAAAATTCCTGCTGCTTTGAGCTTACACACTATTACCAGGCTTATCAGCTAAACATCCAAAACCATTACACCAGCTACCAAAAAAAAAAAAAAAAAACCATACCCATTACCCTAAACTATAAACACTATTCCCAGTTTTGATACTCGATTCAGATTTATTGATCTCTTAGAGCAAAACTCTACATACAAATCCCTACATTTCTCATTACCTAAACTATGTGCTCATTTACAAAGCACTTGCAGTCAATGTTGTTTACTCAAGTCAGCAGAGCTTGAACCCAATTAGCACATTATTATCCGGATGGAAACATCCATCCATCCATCCATTATCCAAACCGCTTATCCTTCTGGGTCGCGGGGGGTCCGGAGCCTATCCCGGAAG
>JABFEA020000048.1:8223474-8246639 GCA_019775915.2 Cyphomyrus plagiostoma
CCCCCCCCCCCCCCCCCCCCCCCCCCCCCCCCCCCCCCCCCCCCCCCCCCCGTACTCACAATACACCCTCAGGGTTCACAAATGACATAAAAGTACAATCTCAGCTGTACTGTTAACCTTTTTCCCCACCATGAACTATAATATAGTATTATACAATTAAGAAAAAGAAAAAAAAAAAAAGTTAAAATGTTCACAGCGTGATCATTTCCTTCCCCCTCACAATCTAATTTTCTCTTACAAAGTCAAAGGAGGAAAGAAGTGGAATTTGAGCATCCCATGGATAACTTAATGGGCAAACCACTCCATGCTGACATCCATTTTCTCATGTGTTCAGTCCCATACATTTTCCAAAAATAAGGCTGCTCAGGCAAGACTTACACAAATACAAGCTATTTTGATCATACCACATAGAAATGTCACAAATAAAACCCAAACTAGATTACAATGGACATCAGAAAATTTAAGATTTACATCAGTTTCTCCTCTGTTTCTACATGTTTTGGTGATCAAGATGAAAATCTCCATATCGCTCACTTAATTGTGTATGTGACACATGATGGTGTGATTTGTGGAGATATAGGGTGGATATTTTTTGTCTTTATGTGACTGATACTCACAATTAGAAAGGGCACCATTGCTTTGGCCGGAAGCTCCACTTCTCCAGCCATCTGAGCATGCTCTACATCCAAAAGATTTCTTCGAGCAGCTTCCCATTGCTGCTCCAACCTAGAGGACCACCCAAATCATTTAACTTAACGAATACTCTGTAGATGCCGTTCCTATATACACAATACCTAGCAACTACCAAACTAAATCGAGGACATCATATAATAATTTTCAAAAAAGATCATAAGATTATTATATATGCTAATCGATTATCCGGAAGAGAGGTGAACCTGGGCTGGTCCAAATCGTTTCGAGCGAGAAAACAGCTATCATTTGGATAACCTGATTTTCACATACAACTCAGGTGTAGCATGTGTGTGTTGGCTGAGCTATGTTTGTTGCACATTACAACTTTTTGGAATAGGAAATTACTTCTAGGAACACCCAAACGCGTGGACTGAAATCGGAACATTCACTGCAAACGTGGATGTCTGGTCACCCAAGTTATCACACAACACTTGTAAAGAACACAATCTATATTATAAAGCATATATACACATTAGCTATACAGTAAAATATCAGGGCTCCTTTTATGTAAGAAAACAAAAACGACTAATTACATATCGACTTACACAACAATCCTTTCTGTCGCCATTTCTGTTTTTCAAAATGAGCCGCAAAAGAGCCTTGATATCTGATTGGGTCACGTCATCTATTTTTTAAAAAATACGGGCCTATCTCAAACCGAACTCTGCACACTCCACCTTCGTTCACGTCAAGCATGCTCGGCTAAGGGGGAGTGGCCCATGATGAAGCGAGTCAGGAGGGACAAACAAAATGTCTTCGTTGATTCAAAGCTCCGCTGGAAGAACCAATCAAATTTCGCAATATTACACGGATCGCTTAGTTGACGTGCCAATCAAGCTTCAACTTCACCTTTAATCGCGCCCACGAAGTAATGACGCAGAACACGTTTACGTGCACAATAAATAGTGACGCTTATAACTCGACCACGCCATTGTATCGGACTACTGTTCTTGTTCCGGTATACATACACAGGAAGAGAATCAATTTACTGATCGAAGAATGTCTGACTTCGCTGCAGTGGGTGGCAATATGGCTCATTTCAGCTGGTTAATTTTGGGCTTCCACTGGACCAATTACGTCACAAACGTAAAAATAATAAAAGCAATAACAATGGATGCGTCGACAAATAAAATGACACAAGGCTTCTGTTAGTTTCGGATCAAAGTCCGGAGGGGGAATTTAGGGACTGTGAAGCATGCGTAGAGCGCCTAGGCCGTATTGAGTCCGACTGAATTTACACACGCAGGAGCAAATCGACTCGCAATCACATTATCTGGGTGTCTTAGTCCGACTTAATGAAATTCAATTTAGTACGACTAAGTCGTACTAACATGTTTACATGCACTTAAAAACTCCGGTTTTAGTCGGACTACAATAATTCGATTTTCTTATTTTGTATTTAAACGTAATGACTGAAGGAAAAGTAGTTCTCGAACATTAAGTAAAAGTCAGTATTATGTTAATATTAAGCAGAGAATTTTTGTTCTGACAAAAATATTAATCTGCGCAGACAATATTTCTTGTAATTGTTTTAATGTTAAGATCATCCTTACCTTGACCCCAAATCCTTGAAATATTGAAATCAAGGAATAATTGCAATATATATGGACTACGGATTGTAAAACACAAATCAGAAAAGATATTATACGGGAGATGGTTATAATTTGGCTGAAGCAACAATACATTATATATAATAGAAATAACTAAAATATTTTATAATATAACAAATAGGAATATAATAATGTTCAATTCATTTTTATATAGCACCTTTCACAACAGTCAGCCCAAGTCGTTTTACATCAGTGTGTTGTGATATTACATCATCAAGCTGTAATAATACAAAAGCAGGGAAAAGACAAATGAAAAGAAAGTCAAGTCACAAAAGAGAAGAGAAACCAAAAATTCCCAAGTAGGGAGGAAAAAAATCCTGGGGGTCCAAGCTGAACTGGCTGCCTACCCCTGCTTCGAATGCAAGCATTACTAAAAAATATAGTGTGGGCTTGCTTGGTGTTCACCATGGTGTTCAAGGTGTGAACTGTGATCAAGGTCAAAGCCAAAGCCCTTCATTGAATCATTTCTCCACACTGGTCTGTGTAGGGTGGGAGATTGAAGTCTGCGTCCATGATGTTACAGTTCGTAAGTCACATCTGTAATGTCAGCCTTCCATGGGACAGATCCAGGACTCCAACTCAACCTGTGCACACCTGGGCACCATTCAGACACGTGGGAAGAAAGGCAGAGAGTGGGGGTGGTCAGAACATGCATAGACACATTAATGAAAAAGCATAATGGCATGTACACCAGAACCAACAGCCATAGTTACAGTGTTATGTAAGTAGTGGGTAAGCTCAACTGAAGTAATAGGTCTTCAGTCAAGTCAAGATTTACCCTGCTAGGATCTTTGTTTTTTGGATACACAGGGAGTCCTGCTGGGTCCGGTGGACCCATTCCATTTTGGGCCTTTTAATTCAACATATTCAAACCTTTTTTGTTGAAATTCTCAGCAGATGTTTCCTACATCCCATTTGCAAGTAATATAAACAAAAGATGTTACTTTTGTTCTCTTTACCTTTGTTAAATCACATTTATGAATAGAAATGCAACTCATTTTTGTTTTTTTTTATTAAAATAGAATGAGGAAATGCATCAAAAAACAGGCATAATTGGAAAGTAACAAACGAATTAAATTAAGCAAATTTTTCCAAAACTAGTGTATTATTTGAATTTCATTAGAAATTTAACCTACTGTGGTTAGTCCACACATCATCTGTCTGAACAACACATTAGTCCCATTTAACATGGCTATTTTCATGCCAGACTATACCACATATGTGGGGCAGAGTTTCAATGTGTGTGTGTTGCAAATGCACTTCTTGCATTGGGTGCATGTATATTGTGTATTCCTATCCATCTTGGGTCCACACACTTCACAGTGCTTTTTGTTACTGGCCACAATCTATGTGAAAAGATGAGGATCTTTACTAAAACATTACTCCTCTTTCTCAGAAACATAAATTATTATACTGCACCAGCTTCAAACACACACCCCAGGGTCTGCAAATGATGGTTCTGTGTTTTTTTTTGTCCTGTTCGGCAGCTTTAGCAAGCAGAATCATGGCCTGAATGCACTGCTGTGTCAAACATATATGCTTTACCCCAAGGGGCTCTATAAACTCGATATAGGCCCTTCATGTTGGTCAATTTATTTTTATTTGTATATTGATTGTATTTTAATTTTAACATATGTAAAATATTCCAGTTGGCGAGCTGCCCGGAAGGGAGTGATAGATTAGGAAGAAAATGAGTGAAGAAAAGGGGTAAGGAGAGAGATTAAAAAGGAGGAAAAAGAAAAAAAAAAAACAAAGGAGGAAACCACAGTGGGAGAGAGAGGCTAAAAAAGACAGGGGTAACGTAAAAAGCACATATCAAGGCAAAAAAAAAAAAAAAACAGCGTTTGAAATACAACCAAAAAGGGATAAATACAAAGACACGACCAGACATAAAGAAAATAAAGCAGATATACAGACATACAAAATTGTTGCGTGTGCTTGGAAGGGAGCATGTAAGTGTATTTGCATGTGTGTTCATCATGCGTGTGAATTTCTCCATGGAATGTACTTGATAGCGAGGGTGGGGGGCCACAACCCCAACCCACAAGAGCCAGAGACCAGCGGAGAGAGGCCCAGGAGACCCAGGGCGTCCGTAGCCCCCCAAGAGCATGTAAAAGCCAAGGTCCCACATCCCCATGCCAGCCGCGTCCCCACCCCAGCAGGTGGAGGGAGGTCCCAGGCGCAGCCCCTGCAGCCAAAAGGGCACGAGCCCCAAAGAACCAGAGGCAACAGGCAGCTGACCCTGCAAGGGGGACGGCCGCTCCCGCATGGGCCAAAGCTAAGGCCAGGGTCCCAGGACCCGAGGGGGCCGGGAACAAAAAGTTTTCAGTCATCCAGGTCTTTATTTCATTAAAGCAATTAGCTAAAGTGACAACAGCTGTTGTGTCATTAGGCGTAACTGAATTGTATATATGGGTGTCGTCAGCATAGTCTAATTTTAATACTTGTATATTTTACTCAATAAGTTACACTGGAATAACTTGAAAAAAGTATGCAAATTCTTAACATATGTTTTTTAAATTGAGCCAACTATTTATTTAGTGTGTACTCTCAACAAACACAAACTTCCGCTTTTATATTAAATGATTAAAATGATCAGCTTACACAAATCACCATCATGTCTTACCTGTCCACATGCCCAGAAGCACGTGTGGCTATGAATGCCAACAACAAGTTCATTAGAGGTAGAGATAAGCTTCGTATGAAAACTCCAAGAATGACATGAAATGACACACCTAATCAGGAGGTTTGTATGTGCCATTTTCTCAATGGCATGCTTTCATTTTTCACCTAATCAGCTCTGCAACAAGTTCTATCATTTCCTAGCAGCAGTGATGAAATTAATTCATCCTCTGATGAAGATTGTGAGAGCTTTGAGGATTGTTATAAGAATTGCTCTGTCCTAGACTGCAAAGCTCTGCTGAACACATCAACAAGGTTTATCTGCCCCCCTTGCAAGACTTTTACTTCAGACCTTGCAGGACCAGTAATGCAAAAGGGACACAACCTACCTAAAACCACCACTCCATTAGGTTGAGAGCTGGCAAATGCTACTGTAGTCTCTCAATGAAAACAGAGGTTCAGTAGGAGTTTCTACCCTCATGCTGTTGGATCACTTAAATTGTTAGTTATAAGTTAATACTCGTTCCTTTCTCATACAGTACGCAGTTCAAATGAAGTACTCCAGCCTTCTGCATTGTGATGTTCCCCATCGTGGCTTCAATATATCATGGGGTGAGAGAAGTAAGGAAGGTGCACTGATTATAGCACGTTGCCGCACCCACCACACGACAAACCACCTCAGGGATGAGAACCTGAGTACAGCCATATGGTGGACCAGTGTGAGGTTTTTTCCAGTGGCTGGAGTGCCAATTCTGCCACCAACCCCCAAGTTATTCCCTGTAAGTTGGAGGACCTCCTTATAAAGATGTAGATTAACATCATACCCAGGATCAAGCAATTGCAGGTTGCTTCAGCCTTCAGCCTTGCTCAAGGGCCCAAACAGAGTAGAATCACTCTGTGCATTCACAGGATTTGAAGCACAACCTTCCAGTTGCTGGCACAGATCCCTAGCCTCAGAGCCACCATTCCATCCCATGGGGTCAGCATAAGAAATTAAATGAGAATTTAGGAGTTTTTCAAAAACCGCAGATGACAAGCAAAGCCCAGCAGAGACACAAAAATCTAGTAACTCATAAATGCATCAAACATATGTACAGTGTTGGTTTGGAGGATGCCAAGCATGATTACAGCAGCCTCTCAAGTCACATCTCGCAGTATGTCACATTTCTCATATTTTTTCACTTTGTTGTCCTTGCATGCTCACTTTGCTTGGGGGAGCAAAAATATTTTACACTTTTTTTTCCCCCCAGACTGAGGGGACCCTGCATCCCTAATCCCATCTATGTGGAAGGGTCGATTGTGCAACATACATCTCCAGTCATTTTTGTCAGAGTACACATTTATTATGTGTTTATTAAATTTGAACTTATGTCTTTATTGCTTTCTATATAATTATGGTGGAGCTGACAACACTTTATTCACTGCAGGTTGCAGCTTGCATATGACAAATAGAACCCTTGAATCCTTGACAGAACTCTGAGAAAAGGTTCCTGAGAAATATATCACATGAATAAAGACATGTACTCAGTCCTCACCTTCACTGAAAGTGCATAACAGCTAAGCTGTTTAAAATGCAGTCCCCTTTGCCTCTTACAGGTACCACCACCTATAGAAGCGTAGATAAAAAGAAAAATTAACAAAAAGTCAACCTTACAGCAAAATAGACAGAAAGGACTGCACAGGTACACATGAAACAGTCTGCCTTAGGCATATCTCTATGCAACACACAACTTCTACATATTAAAAGATCATATACCTATGTCCTGATGTCTGCATTTTTACGACACCATCAATATTCAAAACGAAAGACAAGTACTGCTTCTTGTGCACAAAAATCTAATGACAAACCTGTGAACCAAAACAAGGACATATCTTGCCACTTCACTGGGCCATTAGAGGGTTTACTGAGTAATATTTTGAGTGTTCAACATGTTTGGAAGGTTTCATTTGCAACAGATCAAAATTACATGTACCCAGTGGTGATCTACAAAACATATAGTAGCTGACATCAGTTAACGGGCTCAATATCTACTGACTTTAATGACTCTAGTTGTCACAACATAGTTTTCATTACACCTTCAAACTCAGCAACAAAGCATTATAAATTATGGCATCCAAGAGTTAGTCTCAGGAAAATAATTTATTCGCATCACACAAATGTGTGTCAGCGTGGTGCATGATTTCTCCTCATTGACTGACTCGGATGTACGTTTGAATATACACCGATGAGCCAAACACCATGTCCACTTCCACAGTCAATGAATAATGTTGGCTCTCTAGTAAAATGGTGCATGTCAAGGTCTGAGATGAAACAATCAACCTTACTCTGTTCACAGGATGTGATCATAATGTTTTGGCTCATTGCTGCATATGTTAAAGCTCTTTCAGTACACGTATTCATTACGTGCCATACGGCACATCATTTTCAGCTTGGTACACAGAGTGAAACACTGCACATTTATTGACACTGGTGGAACCTAAATTTAGAAGTAGATGTTCACTGCAAAACATTATATTAATTGTGGCTAAAATGGAGCAGAAATAAGAAATCCAAGTCTGGTGCATTAAAATTAATTTTGTATCAGTGATCTAAGATTATTAAAAAACACTCACAAAATCATGAAGGGCTTTAAATCAGTGTTTCTCAACCAGGTCCTCGGAGCAAGAATGTGTAATCCCCACACATATTTTGCACGTTGCTGTAAGACTCCCACACTTTACTTGTCATCTCCAGCTTCAGAATGGCAGAATCCTCAGACAGGTCCAAAATCCTGCAGCATGAGGAAAATCATTACAGTTCCTATATCATTACTGCCTAATCATTTAATTCCAACTGCCAAGTTCAGTCCAAAAACTGATTCAGCCATTACAAATCTGCAACACCCAAGAACTAGAATAAATGGACAAAACAAAACAAATGAGGGCCTTCTGAATCACTTAGAATACCTTAAGCTGCAATGAACATCAGCATTCACTGAAACTTTTTTTTTTCTGGGGAGGTTAACTGCAATACACTAACTACACCAATCACAATAGAACAAGAAAAGGGGGGGCTGTCGGAATGACATCATTATATTCCCCAGACACCCCTGTGACCTTCTCCACCCATCTAATCCATACTCCTCACACAGTTTCTATAGTGCAGGATAGATCACATATGATATGTGAATGGCAATAATTCTCTGAGTTCTATATGTGACACGTAGCTCTGAAAAGACATTAATTTATTGCACATTCCACTTACATGTCAATCTGCAGAATCTTTAGCCACCAATTAGGCGTTTATCTGTATTTATTTGTGTATGTCCTAATGTCCATGTCTGAAAATGTCATTTATATTATTTGTGTCTAAATATTTATATCCCGTTTCTCATTTGCATTCTGACCAACATTTTCCATGACATAGCAGTGAAAACTGTAACAGGTACAC
The DNA here is from genome assembly GCA_019775915.2 of Cyphomyrus plagiostoma. NCBI lineage: Eukaryota > Metazoa > Chordata > Actinopteri > Osteoglossiformes > Mormyridae > Cyphomyrus > Cyphomyrus plagiostoma. Next base: position 8,231,830 of record JABFEA020000048.1, read on the forward strand.
TAATGGTATAAATTGAGCAGGCCATATGAACATTTAACTTATTCACATTTAGCTTAGTAAGGGCTCAAGTCAGTCTCAGGAACATGATTGGAGAGCATCACTAACATCAGAGTGGTGCATGATCTTTCTTCATTGACTGACTCGTCTGTATTTTAGAAAATAAATTTAACAAGAGTTAATAGTCCCCAGCTTTGTAGTTTATGCTTGTTGTTCTTGCTAACTTTACCAGTGGTCTCCATTCCATCCTAAGAGCTTTGGGGGAATTTATATTAAGTAAGTTGTGCATGTGTGTGGGGGCACATGTATGTGTATGCCTGTATGTATGTGACTGACACACATGCAAGCATGTAGTGCCAAAATGCATTTGTATGTATTTCCTTATGCAAGTTGTTTCCAAAACACATTTAAGGTAGGTTCTTACCAGTTTCTCCAGGGCAAAAATAATAAAATCATAATGAATATAGCACATTAAAATTTGTTTTAAATGCAACTTTTTAAAATAAGTTCTTTTTATAGATGCAGTCCAGGAACACTACTTTTGTACGGTCACTAAAATACTGACTTTCAATAAAAACTTCAGGTATTAAAATTGGTTGCACTGATATTGTACTTTAAGTGTAACATTAATTTGAAAAAGTGACATAGCTGCGCGTTCTTCAGTTATTCCATAAACGATATTCGATTAAATTACATTTTAGCAGTTGCAGTTGGGATATTTCCAATTAGGCCCAGTAAAAAAAATCATTAGTTTATCATCCCCTATTTAGCACGCATCGATTTTTTTTTTTAAGTGTATTTTCCCGTGTAAAATTTCTTTTCATATTAATTTTGCAGATCAGCCCATATGTCATATCTGCTGCTGTTCCTACTGTTGATGTTGAAAACTTATCTTCCGTTATCTTTTTTCTAAATAAATAAAGAAAAATTCGTCCTCCCTCATCACTTGTTTCTGATTGAAAGGATGATTTAAAAAAAAAAATAGTTTATGGGCCTTAATCGAAATTACTGATCCATCATATTTAAAATTTCAGGTTGTTTTACCTTTCAGTGAAACGGTATTTGTCCACTATTATTATGGAAAACAAGTTAAGTTTTCTTAGTGTGATAACCAAAGCACCAATGACCGGAAATGTTGGCGAATCCAAAATCTAATAACCCACGAGTCCCAACGCGCTAGAGCGCGGGTCGGCAACTGGCGGACTATGAAGCCTTTTGACTTAATTTAAAGAAAGAAAAAAAAGAAATTATATATATATATATATATAGCAAACGCTATTTTGAAATAAAATGTACATCCGGCACGTGAAGGTCAGCTCAGTGGAGCCATTTGGGTCCTACGGCGCCACGGGTTGCTACTACAGTTACCGCGCCAACCGTTACGTTCAGATGTGCGTGCATTGAAGAGAGGAGAAAGCGAGAGCAGCGCACAGAGATTAGCGCAAAAAAAGTCACGTTCAAAAATTAGATAAATTTATTCGGAAAACCTTGTTTTCCGAGATGAATGGGTGGGAAAATATGCATTCATTCTTCCTGCATCAAGCTGTACGAGGCCTGTGCGGTTGTCAAAAGTGGAAACATTAAACGCCATTACGAAGCTAAACATAGAGACTTTGAAGAAACTTACCCCCAGCAGTCTGAGGTAAGGGCGAGGAAAATAAATATGCTTAAAGTGCAGTATGACCGATCTACACAGGTTCTCTCTCACTCACTCACCGCCAAACAACGAGCATATGAATGTTCACTGAGAATACAGTGGATTTCTCTCATTTGTCTAACACTGGCACTTTTTTTGCCTGTTTGAGTTTCTGAATGGTATTTGTGGACGTTCTTTTACCAATGCAACTTAAAGAGAGCAATGTTCAACATTACATACACAGTAGTTAAATAGAGACACTGTGAATGAATATGAAATGCAATATGAGATTTATGATTTTTTTTTGAACGAGGAAGGTTTGCATTCATTGATTGTGATAATTTGTTAATCTCAGTTCATCAGAAAAAAAACACTTTAGTTTCCCTTTTAAGTTGTTAATGTTGAAATTAATTTATGTTCTGTGCAGATTTAGAGATGAAGGCATTTTGCTTCCTTCATCATATTTGTCAGACATTGTTACTGGTTTAATTAAATTATTTTGTACCAAAGCAACATAAAGGACAGAACAGAACAGCATTAAAATGAGATCCAATTTGTGAAGGATGTAAATTTACATGTCTGTTTATACATACGAAAAGTCATGTTTATCCATATAAGAACATATTACATTTTCTTCAATAAAAAATGTTGTTATCTACACCTAAAGCATCAGTGCCTTTTTTGGGTTGTCCGGACCTTAGCTGCTGAGGAGTGTTCATTTACCGGACCTCAAGCAGTTTTAGTTGAAGACCCCTGTGCTAGAGACAAGCGGCCCCCTATTTTCGACGTTCCCATCGGTTGATTTCGCCGGTTATAACGCGTACTGCTTTTGTGAGAAATGTCTGAGATCGTTCGCATATATTAAAAAAAAATCAGTTCGCAGAAAAATACTTGTTATATTGTATTATTCTATATTAATCTAAGACTTATCTGCAACATTGACATCAGTTTCAGAATATAATAAAGAAATATCAGACAGTATTTATTTCTTCGAACGAGCTTTGGACAAAGACTTTTTGCTTATTAAACAAACGATATAACATTTGTACTTTTACAACACAGCGGTGACCTACCACGTGGTGGGTTTTATCAAGTAAGGTTTAAAAAAAAATCATACTAGAAACCATAAAACAAAGGCAAGGTATTACTGCGCGGAGGATCTTGTGTATTATTAAAATATGTTATACCACAAATAACAACTTGAAGCTTAATTACAACAAATATAGTTTACAGGGGAAGCGGAAAGCAAAGCAATACCTACCACCATTGAGGCTTCCAGGAGAAGGACAGAAACGCTTGCGCTCCTCGCAGTCATCTCCTGTGGGTTTATGGGTATTAGGCACCGAATGAAAAGTGCATACGCCACCTACCGACTGATGGTAAACGTAAACGCCAACCATGCAAATACGTGAAGTCGTAGGAGTCGTTCGAAAACCAAATTGCACATCCAAGTAATACAGACCCTCAGTAGAATGTTCAATGAAGTTGTAGCAAAAAAGAAACTCAGAATGACGTTAAACAGTGTGAGTTCACACAATTTATGTTTGCAAGCTTAAATTTTAACCTCCTGAGGCCAAAGGAAAAAAAATGTCCTTCAGTTTTAGGTTAATTGTGATGTAATATGTCTTTGGAGGAAACAAGACATCTTTTTTCAAATGTAACTAACATTACAGTAACTAACAATAAATAAATTACTAACGTGTACTATTAGAGCATTTATGTCATTTATTTAAACTTAAAAGGTAAATTAACTGAAAACCAGTTCTCACTGCTTTACGTTATATTGGGGAGAAATAGCAGACCATGCATCGGAACTGCCTGGGGTACAAACGTCATGCATGTAACTAAACTCTTCAGCCAATAAGGGAAAAGGTGTGTCATCATGGAGGCGGTTCCAGTTTGTGCAGCTGGGTTAGAGGTTAAAATGCATCTAACCCTAATGCATCGCGTCAGGACCAGAATGCGTTGCTTTAAGCCAGGGCTGCAAGCAAGTTAAATGCACCCAATGACCGGACTGGGGAAACAAACTGAAACGCGGACTTAATACAGAGGACTAATGACAGCAACCAGAAACGGCTGATCACATGGGGATCCCACACGAGGTTAATGAGGCGGCGTGGCACATGGAAGGAGTGGACAATCGGGGTAGGACAGGGTTAATGTTGGGATAAGAGCTTTATTGTTTTGGAAGCCATTAAGAAAACGCTCTTCTTATGCAAAATGCTAAAAAAACATATTTAGGTGTAATTTTGGGGGGCCGGGAACCAATTAATTGGTTTTCCATTATTTCTTATGGGAAAAATTTGATCAGAACTCAAGCTTTGGATTAAGTTCGAGAACCGAGGTACCACTGTATATATATGGGGTTCTGTGAACTCGAACTTTCTAACTCACAACAATTACCTGTGGAAAAGGATATTTGCACTCATATAATGAGGGTCAGTGTGTTTCTCTCAAGGGCAATATAGGCCATGTCCAGACAGATATTAAGGGGGGTCTATGGAAGAGTTAGGTTGTTGTTTGCAGTTCTAATGGAAATAGACCTACTCTTCCCTGTAGCAGGGGAAATGGGTGGATTGTTGCTTTTTTACTTTTCCCCTTCACACTTTGTTTGATGTGTGATTGGACTTCACTCAAGTGGAGAGTTATAATGAAAACTAATTGATGAAACATTATTTTGGACCCAGCAATGCCCTGGACCTTTGCATTCCTGTGTTTTGTTTTGATTTTCCCTGTAATACACAGAGGGGTATCGTGTGCCCAGACCCAGGGGAGTGATTTGTAACTTTGTGTCTGTGGTGCATGTGTGTGTGTTTGGATGTTGTGTATGTTTATTTTTAAGGTGTACAGCTACCATGGGAGTGAAGGGCACTGTGTAAAATCCAACCCCTCCAATCTTTTTAAGAAGACAAAATGTCTCCCATTTCAACTCAAGAATGATTTCCTATATCTGATAAGTAGGCACATAAAACGTGTTTGCACATCACCGTAACTTTTTTTTAACACGCATCCCTGAGCAACGCATAGTCCACTGTGTGATCGTCAGGCGTGCCGTGGAAAATTATCCAATTGAACCTAATTAGTCTAAAAATATATATTTTTTGAAAACGAATTAATTATTATCTGCAAATAATATGACATTGTCGAGTGTCTGTGCTGTAATAGTATTCTAAACAAACAAAGCTATTTCAACATTACAGTGATCCGATATCCCCGATTATCCCCTGACGCCTCACAGTTTTCTGCGTATCGCGTACCTTACTTGTGGTCTGATCGTTTTCGTTTTGTTTTAAGCCGTTTGATGGCTCCCAAGCGTCCCGCATCTTCTAAACCTTCTGGTAATAGTGAGCCTAACCGCCAGAGAAAGACCTTCACCGTTCAGGAGAAGGTAAAACTCCTGGATATGCTTGAGGAAGGAAAGCGTTACGCGGACGTCGCTTGCCATTATGACATGAATGAATCGACGGTACAATACAACAAGAAGGATATGAGCCCCCGCATCACTTTCCTTTAGTTAAACAGGAATTAAGAGGGTGGCATGTTCTCGATATAAAGCTATCGTTAAAATGGAATGACATACGTATACATTACATATTATTATTATTATTATTATTATTATTATTATTATGTTACTCATATCCTTAGCCGACATCCACTTATCATATAGCCTAATGTTTTTCAAGCCTGACTCACATAAAAACTAGAGAGACTGCATGAGGGCTGTTGAGGAAGAACTTGTGTGCGTCTGTCTTCAACCCCTGCCAGAATATCAGCTTTGTGTTCGTCCAAACAGGCTCAGACAGTATCACACTGAGTGAATATAAATAAATTGATAGACTATTTTGTCATTACTAGGCTACAGAGTGTCATTTTGTAACATTTTTGGTTGGTGGTGTGCCATGGGATTTTTTCAATGGGAAAATGTGCCGTGGCTCAAAACAGGTTGGAATTCACTGGCATAGTCAATACAAATTAACACCTGGCTGAGATATGCCTAATAACTATTTATTATCTGACATTTCTCGTTCTTTAAACATAAATGTGTTGATTGTGCAATGGGCAGCTATAGAACCAGTGTTCTGTCGAGTTGAGCTACTTTGTTGAGTTAGGCTACCGTAGTGCTAATCGATAGCCCTAACCATAACACTCACTGTAGCCCTTACCCCCCAAAAACCACAAAACCTTTTTCATAACTCAAACCTCTAAAACCTAACCCAAACCCACAAACAGTGGAACTGCACACGTGCAAAAAGGCTCAATAGTACATCTCAATAGGTAGCTCAACTCATCAGAACACTGCCAGTAAAATATATATATATAATAAATTAGACATGACTTCAATCACTACAAAATCCAGCCACATGGAATGGTTTATTATTATCTTTAGCTACCCTGCTTTTGTAAAGCCACTCTAAGGATGTTTATGGTCAGGCATGTCTTCTCAACAAAGTCTTTATGGAGATCTCCCACCTCGACAATTATACCTGGGTAGTTAAGATAAAAGGCCAATACAGCAGTGCAATCACATAGATGATAATCACCAACATTGGAGGGAATCATGAAGAAAAGCGAATGCATTGGATATATGATTCATTGTATGCAAATGATCTGCTATAACTGTAACTCAGTATGCCCTCAGTTCAGTTTAGGGATCTCAGTAAACAGTCTATACATTTTAAAAACTCGCACTTGATTGCAAAAGGTGGTAATGCTATATCCAATACTGCCAGGATGTTTTGGTCACTACATGAGCAGTAGGCCTATTTGTGGAAATTTAAAGAACTTTTTTTAAAATAAAGGGCTCTGAAGAACTTTGCAGAGAGCAAATGACTGACATAGCCTATATGATATATGAAGTATTCCACAACACTACATATTACTTGATATCTCCAGGATATGTTCTTTAACAACAAGGAAGGGGTGATTTATTTTAATTCTCCACAACAAAGGTACAAAGAGCAGTCTGGGACCAAAGACGATTTAACACTTCCTTTTTTAAAGAGACCGGGCGGCGCCATGCTGGAACGACAGCGTCTGTCATTAGGAAAGATGGGACAGATTGAGAGATATAAAAGAGGCGAAGAGAGAGAGAGAGAGAATGGGTGAAGGTAAATCTGAAGTTAAGTTTTCTGGCTTGGATAAAGTGTAACGAGGAATAGCCTAATATTTGTTTCTGTTTTTAAGGTAGGTCTATGCTATAGGTTCCATAGACCGGTAACATTGCCCTTTGTTGACCTATATCAACAAATATACAAAAAGCGTTTGTTAATGGATAAAGTCATCCAGTCAAAAATGCGTAAGTATCCATTTAGTTACCATGTATACTTCAAACATGTATATTTCAAACTACTATTAATAATAATATATTTAGGTAGTTATAGTAATTCAAATGCACCGCTGCAATCTTGAAGTAACGTACGGAGCTTTTCCACACGCGGGTGTGTTGTGTAATCGAACTTGAGGATTGAAATGTATCATTGTAATATTGCTAACATTGATGACAATAATATAGATACTCTTCGCTTTACTATGGTGCGATAGCGATGCACATTCAGTAGTGATCAAACTTTTAATTTTGATCTTTTCCCGGCGTTAGCGATATGCGGTGTGATACTTGACTGATGCTGGCGATGGCAACATCCACCCATCCATTCTAACTATGGTCGCGAGCGTAATCATCTAATACACTACTTACCGCCATATCGTACTAAGGTCGATTTAACGATAGGATAAATGTATGTTAATTTATTTACTTTTCATTTTCTGATATTGATAACACTTTATTGACGGTGCACAAATAATGTAGTTTTAAAATATAATGCAGGCTAATAATTAACCGCAAAGTTTTAGTTACATACTGATTTCATGTTAATTCATCATCAATGAATCGTGACGTCTGTTTTATCTCAAGCAGTTACTGTATTTGTTACTTTATCTGATAATTCAGTAAATCTTGATCAACTACTTCAATCTCATGTTTGTTCATCATTAATGAATCTTGTATTCAAAGCAGTTACTATGTTTTTTACTATATCTGTTAATTCTGTAAAACTTTGTGGACTACTGAAGGAACTTGTAATGAATAACACAAGTGAAATACTGAACTCATGTTTGTTCATTATTTCATGATTTGTTCATGATTGGCACTTCAGTAGGAAATAAGTAATTACTAAGTATTTGTGCTCTGTCAAGTGTTACCCTAGTTATGTATGTGTGTATGTATGTATGTATGTATGTATCTATCTATCTATCTATCTATCTATCTATCTGTCTGTCTGTCTGTCTGTCTGTCTGTCTGATATCCATATATAATTACATATGACATCATACTCTTACAATACTATTTTCCAACTTATGATGGGTTAATTGGAACATAACCCCTTCAAAAGTCCAGAAGTATATATATGCTAAGTATATACTCTATAATAGTATGGTTTGATAGAAGTTCTGTATAGCATCTCATCAGAAAATAATAACAATTGTAGATATGAATGAAAAACATTTGGCACTCTATACTGCTATCCTTAAGTTTAAAATTAAGTCATTCTAAAAACATGTAGAAGAGTTAATGGATCAATGGTCGTTCAAAAAACTTCTAAAAATCATACTTATTTTAAAAAACGACAAACACAGAAGTATTAAGTTAAAATTCTTGTAATGGTAAGATTTGAAGTAAATGTTCATCCAGAGACCAAGCAAGAGAAGGCAGAACCGTCCCCCATCAGCCCAAAGGGGAACAGAGCCGATCAGAGTCGGAGGCATCGGACAGCATTCACTCGGGAACAGCTATTCCAGCTGGAAGGGGAGTACTGCAAGGAAAACTACGTGTCAAAATCCAAAAGATGCGAGTTAGCTTCAGTCCTCAATTTACCCGAGACCACTATTAAGGTACATAACAAACAAAATTCTGAAATAATTTAATCTGACATATATATATAACAAATAAAATGTAGATAATATTAAAGTTACTGAAGTTATTAAAGTTATTATTGTGTACATTCCAGACTGTAACTTGGTTTATTTTAATTTTATTAGTTTTATTCATTAATAATAATAAGAGCTACTTTTTATTGATCCCTGTGGGGAAATTGTCTTCTCACCTTCCACATCTTGCTCTTCATAAGAGCAGGATTGGTCACGAAGGACAGCCAGCCTCAACAGCCCCCATGTAGCTGGGGGTCAAGGTCCTTATTGAAGCACCTACAGATGTGCCAGGAACAGGCTTGAACCAGTAACCTTCTGATTAGAGGCACAGAGGCTTAGCCCACTGAGCCACACACATGGCTTATGAATAATCTCTTTAGTCACTCATAACACTCATAACTCCAAAGTAGATATAAGCTTATATGGCATACAATATGAAATTTGTAATATAATGTAGTAATTTCTTTTTCTCCATTGTGAATTTGTGAACTCAGGTATGGTTTCAAAACAGGAGGATGAAAGACAAACGGCAAAGACAAACGCTGAGCTGGCCCCACCCCCTGGACCCCAGTGTGTATGCCTATGTAATGGGCCAGGCCGCACTCACTTTGCCTCATCCCCGCCGACCCCACGTTCCCCTGAATCTTTACCAAGGTCTCTGTGGATATGCAATAAACCACAGCTCCTTTAGGACTCTGGATCCCCTCCAAATGGCTCCCTCCCCATATTGCAGGCGTGAGCTCCTGGGGAGTTTTTCACAGCCCCCCGTCTATCCACATCATATACATGATGCATCTCTCTGCTATTTCATTCCAGTGGAGACTGGAGCAGCACCACAGAGCCAGGTGGGACGCTCTTAATGTGAGGCTGTCTGTTATGATAAGCCATTGAATTGTTTTTATTTTTAGCATTCCTCCAACAATGTAGTTTGACTAATGTGCTGTGCACCATATATGTGGCCTCTATACCTTATGATACCTCCAAGAATAATTTATAAAGATACATTTGTCTTTGGGAATAATTTGAGGTAAATGAAAGCCACAAAAACAAATTTCAGAAAATAATATTCTTAGACAGCACTCAGTCACTTTAGCTATATTTATGTTGATTTACAATAACATGGTGTCCTTTAAGCTAAACTGTGAATAGTTTAAGATAGGAAATGATGCAAAAATGATTAACCAAAAAATCATCTGTGGAAAAAATGTGCAGTACAATGGATAATTTAAGAATAATAAAAAGTCTTTGCTACCATGGTTCATCCAAGCACAGCAAAAATACCTATTGTAGAAATATGGTGAAGTCAACCAATATCTTATAGTATTTAGAAGTCTTTACAATGATGTTTAAAATTGCACACATTCTATTGATTCAGTTAACTGAGTGTCTCATATTTAGACTATGTTTTTCGTTCTTTACAGGCAAACTTCACCTTTGGTTAAAAAAAAAATTCTGAGCAAAGATTTGCCTTTTTTGATAGAGTAAATGTTGCTAGTTTTTGAATAATCTGACTCACTAATTTGCACTATACAATTTTCATGAATATATACTTGGAATAAAATATTAAAATCTGTATAAACACGTCAGTAAAATATTTATTGATTATTCTGGTGATCCTGTGTATGTGTTTTATGCACATTATTTTCCATGCTGGAATAAACTGTAAACCTCCCTGCTTAGACCACTGCCCCTATGGCCTGACCCCGGATAAGCAGCAGAAAAAGGGTGGATGGATAAACTGTAAACTATAAATGTCCATTGTTGTGCTACATAACATAAAGTATACCAGCTGGAAGTGTATTAGTGCTGTCTTTTTCAATAGCACTTATTACACTGAACATTCATAAATCTTCTGACCACTTATCCTGGTCATGGGGAGGCGTAAAGTCTTTCTCGGGTAGCATGAGACACCCTGGATATGGTGCTCTTCTATCACAGGGCACATACACAATCATACTCTATGGGCAATTTAAAGACATCAATTACCTTGGACTGCAAGAAGACAATGTGCAAAATGGAAAAAAATTATACCATTAACAAATAATGTAGCAGTTTTCTGTTTATCTAACTGAAATTCCACATCAGATAATGAGATATATCAAGGGCTATATGAGGGGCTTGTGTTTCTGGGAACTCTATTATTGTGTTCTTAGAGTTGGGCTTAAAGTTGGCCAGACAGTGTCTCCACTGTCAAAACCTATCAGCTACATTATTATTATTCATTGACTTGAGATTCTTGCCGCTGCCCTGTCATCATGGCCATTATATGCTGCAGTATGTTCTTTCTAGACTAAAAATAGTGGCTAATTATGGCAAAAGACAAAACAACAACAAGAGGCTTCCAGGTGTAAGATTTGCTGAAGCTCCAAAAACACAGGTAAGCATTAATTGTCAGTTTGTATTAAGGCCCCTTTAATGCAATTGGCACTTGGCATTTCTACACATTTAGTCTACATATTTCATAATACTATGAAAAAGTAGTGGCTAAGTGGGTAGCATTAATGCTTTGCTCCCCCTCCCCGAATTTATGGGGGGGTTTGTGGATTTCACATGTTATTGTGCTGCACAGGTTTCTTCCTGCAGTCCAAATACATGCAGTTAGGATAATTGCTGTCTCTGCAGTTATGTAATGTATGATTCTGTATGGGCCCTGCAATGGACTGTCATAATGTCCAGGGTGGACCCTTGTGCTCTGTGCTGTCCACTATATTCCCAACCTCCTTGCGAATCTGATGAAGATTCAAGAAGCAACTGGAAGTTGGATAAATAGTCATCCAAGGATTCTTTTGAACAAACTTCCCAATTATTTGTAATGGTAGTAATACAGAATTTCAATCTCCCATTTTCTGTTTCTCACTGTAAAGTCCTACTTCCGAAAGCAACAACTTGATTAGGTTTTGTACATTTCCAACTTGGATAATAAAAAATAAAATTCAGAAGGAGAAGTGTTACATGGACCCTGGGTATGCTAGTGTGGTGATGTGAAGGTATCTGATTGGGCAAGCCTACTCACATGACACCAATTAATAGTAGAATGTAACCCCAACTTATTAGAAGGTGGAATTTTGGGGGTGCACTTTGCATTTTGGAATCTCCTCCCCATTCCATTGTTCTTTGCTGGTAACACTTCCATGTTCCACTGTGGAATCTGGACACCTGGACATTTCTCAGCTTTTAGCAATGAATGCTGCTCTGCTTGTGGAATATCCAGTCACTGCAATGAGAGCTTAGGACCATAGTAAGGTTTCTATTTTATTGCTATTTTTAATATTATGTATTTATGTCCTCCTTCCCTATGGCATTGGTTTCTTCCAAAGATCACAAGAGCACGTATACACCCACACACAGAACTCTTTTGCAGTAGTGTGTTGTTGAAGTTGTTAGCAGAGCATCAGCATCAATCTCTTTTTCAAATGTGTATGAAAATATAAGCATAGTTTGTTTTGCAAAAGAGTTGGCCAGGAACAGCTAAAGTTAACCATCCCTCAATCCAGTTTGGCCTTGTAGCTCATCAGCTAGTCATGACTTGTGATAATATAGCATCCTATTTAATTTTGGTAAAAGAGCTGCGTGAATATTATTACAGTGAGCTGTACTACAATCACAGGTTGTAGTTAGCAAAACACTGAACACAGTTTATTATCTCATGAACAAGATGCAGTGGAAAATATCAGCATGCAGATTTTGTTGTAGAGTTTTGGATTGTTGCAACCTATCTAGTGGTAGATGCCGCAACAGAAAACGAAGGGGAAAAAAAGGTCTGACAAAGCACACAAGTGAGATACAAATAAACAAAAGGCTATATTTTTTCAAAACCATAAACACAGAAACAAACACTTATCCCCACAAAAACTTCTAGAACAAATTAGCCACTTGTCATACCTGTTCCCGATTAGTAATCATACATCTGAGCTTGCTCTGTGGCTCTGAGTCAAGTGGTAACGTATGGCATTCTTATTTAAACAGAGCAGAGAGCATAACTGCCCGCTGTAGTCACTGTCATTGCTCTTAGGTCAATTCATATTTCAGTTTTCTGTGTGCTGTTATGGTCCATGCACAGGATCAGTGATGTAAATTTCATAGAGATGGGAGGACGTAGCCTTGCGAATCTTTTGAAGCACCGTCCTGGTTGTGTCTTAAATGATTCAAAGCTTGAAAACAATTAGCACAGTGACATCTAGTGGTAAATAAAAAACAGCAGCCATTTCCTTGAAACTGCAAAAGAAAACACTATTTTATGTTTGTTCATGCAATCTGTGCAACATATGTGAGGACAATTAAATGTTTATGGAAATACTACCTATCAAATACTATGAATACTACCAGCCCAGTAGAAGATCCTTTTTCCAAGGCATAGTTGATGTAGGTGTGCATAGGTGTTGCATGGCATCTTTTTATGGGTTTAAACAGCCTTGTGAGCAGCCCAGTAATTCAATGGGTCCTCTGACCTTGGAATCTGACAGACAGAAAGAGAAATGTCATTTTATGAAAGGCATTCCTAAAGAATAAATGCTTCTTCTGCAATAGTGCTAACTGTTGCACTGGCACTTGCTGTTGTGCATCCACATTAGGGTCAAGCCTACCCCAGAGATCCACTTACTGTTGAGCTGAGAACAAGAACTTACAGAAGATACTGATTACTGCTGTGATGCTGGAATGAATTCTCTTGTCAGCCTTTCCACAGTTGCCCATGTGTGGCTGACATTCCCGAACACCAGTTCTTTAAATCTGAGGTCCAGCATCATAGCCAAAGACAGATCAGTAATCCTTTCTATTACTAAAAAAAATTATATTCAGATATCAATCCATCAATTCATCCATATTTGGCCGCCCATCCTACTCCCTTCTTCTCTCATTCATTCAGATTATTTTTTATATTATAAAAATTATTTATACACATTGTTTAGCTACCCTGGGCGCCTTCTGTTCCTCAGACATCTCCAGTGGCTTGATATGTCATGCCCTGCATCTCTGACCCTCTCTTTCTCTCCTGTAGCTCATTTGTCTTCCCTCTCGCTTCAGCCCTCGTGTGATTCACACCAGATGTCTCTCGTGTGCTCCTTATGAGTGGTGTATAAGAGTGCCTCCCAGCTCTGTGCTCCCCATTCCAGTCTTTGACAATGCCATAGTGTGTGCTCCAGTGGTTCCACTATTGCCAGTTTTGCCTTTTGTCTGGTCCCACATGGTCTATGTTTGTTTGCCCTGTTCACGCTGCTTTAATAAACCCCTCATTGTCTTGCCCTCATGCCTGCTCCTACCTTCTTTGTGTTTGGAACACAATAGAATGACTGGACTCACCTAACTTTCTCATGGCTTTCAAGCCAACCTCCACCCGGTGGATTGTTTTCCCTGTGTGTCTTGGAGAAGAGGATCCTGCAAGTTGCTTTTGTCATGAAAACCCAACAGCGTTCAGGTGGAGGCGTACATCTCCCTCCCACAGACTTGTCAAATGAGACGTAACACACCACTGGTAGGGGAGATCCCCAAGGCAGCCGCACTAATTCGATCTGTGGGTAGAAGACTCACTCTGCTCATCCCAGACTCTGATCTCCAGGATGTTATGGTGATGTGGCGTGAGTTTCCCAAAGCATGCCCCAGATCCACCCATCCTGTTGAGTTTCATCTGCATCCAGAGGTCCCAGCCCAGCCTTGCTCACTGCAGTTTCTGGCTCCTGCCTGCCACTCACCTGCGGCCTCACCCCGTCAGCTTCTGCTCCGACCCCATCATCTAATTGATGATCATCTAATTTTGGCTCTCTCAAAATATGGCTTTTCACATGTTTTGCTTTGTATATTACGTTAGGTAGTCAGTGGCAATTTTAGACCATTTCAACATGTATTTGACCTTAATATCCCACAAATATGAATTACACTACACTGCCAGCAGTAGAAGCAAAAGACATTTTTAAACCTATGAGTTATTTATGTCGTTTTTTTGCAGTTACATTTACAGATACAGTTTTTACTAATATATGCAACTAACCCTTACGCCTTTACATAATTACACTTTTCATTAATTGGATTGACTTGATCGCCCGGCCCATTCGTCATAAGATTCCGTCAAATAATGTGTTTACGTTTGTGTTTCGCCAGGTCCCAGCGCAGAAAACTGAAGCCCACATGTAAATGCAAATGATAATAACACATTAATCCATCCATCCATCCATTTTCTAAATCGCTTATCCTACTGGGTCGCGGGGGGTCCGGAGCCTATCCCGGAAGCAACGGGCACGAGGCAGGGAACAACCCTGGA
>JABFEA020000048.1:8249146-8285661 GCA_019775915.2 Cyphomyrus plagiostoma
GTTGCTTCTGGGATAGGCTCCGGACCCCCCGCGACCCAGTAGGATAAGCGGTTTGGAAAATGGATGGATGGATGGATTTTTTTAACCATGGCTATATGATGCTTCCTGCATTGTCCAGTCGACAGGGCACGCTAGCCCTTTGACCCTCCCGTCAAGGCACTCTGTGTTGTGTTTTGATATGTTGGTGATGTCATGTTGTGGTGAGGAGGGTGCTGGTCCAGGTGTGGCACAGTGGCAGCAACTGTAGTGACAGCCTGACTTCAGTTATTCTGACCCAACTGGGAGTGCAATCTGATGGGAGAGCTGGGTGAAGGTCAATACAGTCTGGAGGTGAATATGACTTCAACAACAAAATAAAAGTAAACACTTGATTGTAGGCCTAAATAAAAAAATAACAAAGAAAAATCCAAACTTTGGACTGTATTAAAAATTCGTCCTCACTTTTCCATAAACATAAGGACGAGTTGGCAAGTTTACTATGGGAGGTATTTTCTGCAAAAATGCAATCTCCACTTTGCCATTTAGTTTTCAAAGTCAATGTGCCAAGATCTTGCCACAATGAAAATGAAATAGCACAATTTGAATTTTAATTTTCCACTCATGAGTCAGATGTGAAAAAATAAAAAATACAATTAAAAAACCTTTTTGTCTTTTCATTTTCCAGTTTGACTTTTCATTTCCTACTTGCTTTTTCATTTTGTATCACTGTTGTGCTTTCTCAGTGCGTTTGCCAATTCCGTTATCTTTTGCCCGGTCCACACGTACACGGGTATATTTTAAAACGTACCTTTCTCTATACGTCTTGGGCTTTTGTCCACACATAAATGGCGTCTCAGGTCACTGAAAACAAAGCTTTTGCAAAACTCCACCCATGGTGAGGATTTTAAGAAACTCCGTTTTTAGCGTTGTCATGTAGACAGGGAAAACACAGTTTTTGGCTCGAAACGTCAGATTGTGTGCCGTTGTCCACTTTGTTTAACATTAGAGCATGCACTGTTTGCTGTATACGTCAGGTGAGTTTGAGCAATGGCGGACTTAGCCAAAATAGTGCTTGTGCTAACCTTGCTGACAGCACTTCTTACATGTGTACAGATAAATGTTGAGTCACTCCCGCATTATATTAATCAACATAGGTGTTGGAACGTGTGCCATGGTTTTCAATTTAACAGCACTGGCAATTAGGCTTCTGATTGGCTAACATGGCAGTATGGTTAGAGTTATAATGCCGCCTGTTGTTTTGGCATGCTTTTGACAGCGCATTTTAGCGGTTTCAAGTGGAAGGAAATTTTTTAGAAGCCAATGTTTGTGTGGATGGGGATTTTTTTTTTTAAGCGGAGGAGGAAAAACATCATATCTGTGTACGTGTGGACAAGGCATTAGTGTTCCTTGCGCAGGGTCAGTCGTGTCGCCCACACTAACGGCAGTTACATACGCCGACTTATTTGCACCTTCCGATTCACTTAGCTTCTTATTTGCAGCGTCTTATTTCATGGCTAAAGTTAGTAAGCTGGGAATAACCCAAGTCGTGAAATAAGATGCTACGAATAAGAAGCTAACTGAAACGGAAGCTGCAAATGAGTAGCTAACTTTGGCCCCGTCAGGCTTTGCCATTAGTTCGGGCGAAATGGCCGACCATGCTCAAGGAACACAATGACAATGGAATCAGCAAACGCACCGAGAAAGCGCAGCAGTGATCCATAACTCTGCCCACTGCCTGAGAGGGTTCTCACTGCAGCCTGCAGTGGTGCCAGTGGACATATTAAAGCATGTTCATTGCGCTATTTGCGTATGTTTTCAGTCTTTTACAATGTTTGAACGCAGCTTTGGTCTTGTCTGATTTTCTTGCCGTTTTCGTTTGTGAAGCAAAAATTCTGCCTCACCGCCGATTTAAGATCGGGTGGTTCGTCCTCAATTTCAGATTTGTTCTCGATCTCACGTTTGGTCAAAACCAAAAACCAACATACGATATTGACGTGAATACGCAGTGACATCTGACGTCATGAAATCAAATGTAATATTATGGCAGTTTTTCTGTTAAGGAAAGTAGTGTGAAGTACTCCTAAAGTAGTGTTTCATTTTCCACATCAGCCGGTTAAATCGTCATACATTTCCATTGATTTTTAACCGTTTCGCGATTCATCATTACATGCCTAGTTATGACAAAAACTACTTTACAGCAAGGGTACTCAAACTTTTGAGTCGTACCTTGTGTTTCTGTCAGAGCTCTACCCACTGTGCATTATAATGGAAAATGACAGTAGAGGAATCCTTATCGTTACTGTTATGTTGATCTCAATGTTAAATATTGTTGCACTGCATGCACTGGGTTTATTAGATTCAGATAATCATTAGAGATTTGCTCCATATCTTTGCCCTTAGAGCAGTTTGCAGTGAGGTATCACATGAGTCAATGAGATGTCACATTACTCAAGGTATCACATAACTCATTCCAACCCCATAACTTTCATTAGTTGTTGCTGATTTGTTAGTGGTGGAACCCTGGATCTAGTGGCTTGTTCCATCTCATCCTGCATATTTGCAGAGTTGTATTGAGATCTGCAACTTGGAAAGGCAGTTGTAGTCTGAACATGAATAAAATGGCTACTCCATTTTTATAATGACATTTTCAGTAAAGTATTACGATTATGACTAATTACATTATGTCAAAGTTTCCTCCTTACACAGTGCAGCACTAAATAAACAAAGAAATATTTGGTGCAAGTGCAGACTGTCATCTTTGCCAGCTTTTGGTATTTTTGCATATGTGTTTTACCATTGTAATAATATCACTTTTCAGTTCATAATCGTGTTTTAGCTGAGCGCATGTTCTGGGACAATTTGCTGATCACAGAAAGCACACAGTAGAGAATGGCTGCCCAAAGACGTAACGAAGCATCTCAAAGGAAGATACCAACAGTCAGTGATGTCAGTAGTTTGCAGGCTAAGTTGCTGTGTTGTTGCATTAGCTCAGTGTGAGTAACATGTAATTAAATACTTCTACCCTACTTAAAGTAAATTACTTGCTTTACTCCAGTGCTTATGCTCACTTAAATGGTGTATTTCACAAAATCATCTTATTGTTTTATGTCCATATTTCTCAAACATATTGCATTAATTGTTTAATGTTACTGTTCTTTATGTTATTGCTGGTACTGTATGGCATAAATTCAATCCCAGACCTGCTTTCTGATACTGTAATAATAATAATTGATCCTGTATTGTCCCCGTGGGGAAATTCTTTCTACGCCTCCCTTTACTTGCCCTTTGTAGCGTAAGTGGTCTGTGAAGGGCAGCCACATGTTGGGGTGCCCAGGGAGCTGGGGGTTAAGGGCCTCACTCAAAGAGTGAGGCATGCTGAGGCTGCGTTTGAACCGGCGACCTTGTAATTACAGGCACAGCCCACTGAGCCACACGCTGCCCATCATATGATTATTCCATATTCACCTTTTTGAGTATTTCACAAACTCTGTCATAGCTGTTCTGAGTGACTTTTGAGTCCTTTTTTTCCTTCCTTCTTTCCTTTGTCTGAAACTCCTGGGGGCAACAGATCACAAGGCATGGAACGACCCAGGATGAGGTGTTAACGCATCGCAGGGCACAATCACACACCAGTCACTTACACATGGACACCTATAGGCAATTTGGTAACTCCAATTAGCCTCAGCATGTTTTTGGACTATTGGAGGAAACCGGAGAATCCAGAGGAAACCCTAGGATGACACGGGAAGAACATGCAAACTCCACACACATGGAGCTCTGGCGGTAACTGGAAGCCCCGTCCCAGAAGTGTGAGGTGATGATGCTAACCACTGTGCCGCCCCCTAAGATTTTTTTGAGTATTTATTTTTATAAAAACCCTCCCAGATTTTGTCTTCAAACCTCTGAAACAAGCTGTTTTTATATATGTACAGGGCCTGGTTCATCTGTTTAGCAGGCACTTTTATCTAAAACAGCATACAGATGAGAGCAGGGTAGGCCAACCATATGAGCAGTTGGGGTACAAGGGCCTTGCTCCACTATTTCAGGCACAGATTTTGAACCAGAAACCTTCCAATCACGACCCACAGAGTCTGATTATACCACAATTATAGATTTTTGTGGAAGTTTATTCTGTAGATGACTGTGATTCAGTTTGATGCATACTGTTTATTTGTATCTGTGTGCATAGGACTGGTACTGGAATGGCTTATAGACATTGGGAAAGTATCTGTGCTTGTCTGTTGTGCTGGGATGATGTGTTGATGTAATTGGGTATGCAAATATGTCAGTTAATGTGTGGTATATGTCAGTGCATCGCCGCATCGTGAACTTTGAATAGGGCAAGGTGGTAGTGCCTAGTAATGGAGATCTTCTGTGTAGATGACCATGGAATCAAAATTCTTGATAATCATTATATTTTTGTGTAATTTAGCTGATACCATTACTTACCTCTGAGCTACTTCCCAAGCTTGGGTGGGGGGTGCCGGCTGTAAAACTTTATTTTCAGAGGAATGATGACATTTTTTTTTTTTTTACAAGCTCTTTGCACTAATGCTGGACTGCTAAACAGGAATTTTTGTGTTATTAAGAAACTCCAGTAGTTTGTTCCAGTGTTATATATCCAGTGTTACGTAAAGTTAAAATCGAATCTGACTGTTTGTACTGGTATCCAGTCGAAATTGAAGTTTTTGTTACATATTCAGTGTTGCCTGAACTGCATTACTTTTGTTAAATTATGTTACTTTTGCTATCAGGACTTTATTCCTGAACTGCAGTTATTAACATTTGGAAAGCTTTTAAGTTTGCGTACCTTGTTGCACTGTATCTGTTGTGGAACGGACCGGGGAAGCAGGAGTAGGGGAATAGAGAATCGGGGAACGAGGGATTTATTATAGGAGGTCACACAAACTTACGTCAGAGGTTTACAGCGTTAATGATCAGCCTGGGGAAAACATACCTCGCGCAGACTTGGACTAATCAGCAATAACGAGAAACAGCTAGAAGGGGTGTGGCACATGAGAGGATCAGACGAGCAGGTCATGACAGTACAGACACTTCTCTACTTACGAACTTTCAACATATGAATGTTCAGATATAGGAGCGAAGATTTGGACTTACGAACTGTAAGTGATGATTAGGCTCCCGTTTCCTGTCCGCAACATAAGTTTTTTTTTTTTGCACACCAGTTCCGCCTAATACAACTTCTAGCCACTACTCCCGCCACGCCAGCAGCGTAGCGTGCGTACTCCCACCATATCCTAGTTATCTGTACTTGTGTATACCCTTAAAATGATGTTGAATAACGACTTACGAACATTTCAAGCAAGTAGAGGAGCATCTGTATTAGACATTCTGTTGATAGTCATCTTTTAATGTTACCTTTTTGCTCATTAATTTGCAAATTTTTATGATGTAGCTGAATTTTTTATTAAGGTTACTCAACAAATTAGCTGTTAAATTAGTCAACTAATCGAAAAAATGAACCACCAAATATATCAATACAAAAATACTTGTTAGGTGCAGCCCTATTTAAATGACATGCTAATTTCAGACTGACTATATGTGTAGTAATGAAATAGAGAATGTATTTCTTATCCTTTCTTCCTCTGGCTTGTCCTCTCTCACTCCCCTTTATAAGCCCTGAGGTGTGATATATTTAGACTTTCTGCTTAGAGTACAGCATTTTCTCACAAGAAGATGAGAGGGTTCCTCTTGGATCAATGCTATGAATATATGTAATGTAATGAATTATCTCCCTGTGGAGCCTTAATAAAAAAGACATGTATCATCTCATGTGCTCAGCCAGCTGCATGCTTTGTGTTTACTGGTCACTGTGTTTAATACATATTAGCTATTCACAGTACTGATCTTGAAAATACCTGCCAGATACTCCAGATAACATTTATAATGTTCTGCTGCATCAGAATCCTCAGTCCGTATTATCAGTCCCAGAACTTATATATTGAGACAAACACACAGGCTGGCAAAAGGGAAAGTGGCATCAATCACCAGAGGACTGTATTTTCTTTACAATTGTTTTAAAAACACACAATCATGATTAATCAGGGTTAGTTTATGGCAACATATGTGGGCTGATCAGTGCCTTATAATATTAGGGATGAAACAAAAACGTTACATGCAACTTTTATATTTGCACTGCAAACTATTTGAACTAGTTTCTTCTGGGAGCAGAGTAGGAAGGTTAGAGTCAGAATAAATACAAAGGCATTCCTTAAGTTGATAATCTTTTGGAAAAGCATTATATAACCTTCCATAGAGTTAATAATTTGAACTTAAATACTGCACAAACAAATTTAGCAACACGCATATCTTTTGTACCTGTAGGCCTACTGTACTTTGTGCTTTAAGGTGCAGCAAAGCATTTTCAGATGTTTGGTATTGCTTTTGTATTGCTTAGTACAAACGTTGCATCACAGGCTGTGCAGAGATTTATATTGTAAAATTCCAGTCTTGTACATTAAAATGAGGTCTTACAAATGTACACCTGGTCACCTACTGGACTAGTGAAATGTACACCTGGTCACTCTGAAGACAGAAAATATAGACGGTATACAGAGTTAAAGTAATACTATACTTTACTATAGAGTGCGCATAGGGAGAAAAACATCGAAACAACGAAAATGTCAGTAAGAATAAATGTTTTAGTTGTGCAATGAACACTTATTTGATTTAATTTGCAATTGGTTTAGATTAGCAATGTAAAATGATAAAAATGTTTGAAATTCTCACATGGCAATAGTGGCCTGAACTGTGTTGTAACTGGGTATTTTTGAGCGGCTCTCTTCAGATGGCATGGCAGAAGAATTTAATATGGTGTGAGACCATTTGGATTAATACGTAAAATATTTTGAAAAGCTTAGAGAAGGCTGAAGGTTGCATAGTGTATAATGCCTCTTACTAAAATGGAATTCATTTTGTGGGTGGTGCTGAAGGACAGCTCCAAACCCTTTTTCCAGTAGGTGTCAGTATTGCAATATTGCAGGCTCTTCAAGCATTTGTCAGACTCTTTGTGTTTAAATTACGAAGGGTACATTTAATATTTATAGGGGTGTAAATCTTTGGTCACAAGGTGATTTGATTGCTGTTGTTGAGGGAACGATTCGATAAGTCAGAAGTCTTTCATTTCTGTCACGAATCGATTTTATTATGGTAACATAAATTCAAACCTTTTTGACTTCACTGATGTTTTTTTTAAGTGTGTGTGTGTATATATATAATAGTGTTTCTTCAACAGTACTTGACAAGAAAATTTGTTACAATGTTAAAGCAAGGAAAACATGAGAAAAACAGCTGTTGAGTTACTCTGCAATGTAAATGTATATGCTCAGTTTCTCTGTTTCAAGACTTGGGGTCAATTTCATTGTGAAGAGATCTGACAATTTACTTCAAAATTAATTTACTTTCTCTAATTGCAATTAAGTGGTATGTTTTGGTAGACTGATTTGTCCAGTTGTCAAAATTCGGATGTACATTTTATGTTAACAGACATGCCAGGAGTAATGTGAGAATTGACCTCAACTCTGAACCCACTTTATTATTAATTTGAAATGCTTCTTTCGATGCACTGAACTACCAACTGGAGTACCATAACGGGGATTTTGGCATTTTTGCGATCTGTATCTGATATCCTCTTCCCCTCCCTTTCCCTTGCGTACGTTTGGCCCCCAGGTCGTAATATTTTTCAAGGTATGTATATTTTCTTGAAAGCAAGAAAAACAATATGTCAGTTGTCCTGGGGGATGTTTGTAATCCTCATTAATACAACACCATTTTTGTTTTAAATGAAAAGATTGACAAGCGGGTAGAGTCAGTTGGGATATGAGGGCAATTTTGCTTAATTTGGGGAGAATGCTAAAGAAGAACGCATGAAAAAGTTTTTTTTTTATCTATTTCAGTAGAATTATTTAATCACTCACTTGCAATCTTAACACTTTCTGAAATATAACGCTGTACCCTACAGTGAGTGGAAAGATGAGGCCACATGCTGTCACGATGACTAACTGCTTTAGTTTGGCTGCACTGCCTGCAGAGAGGGCAGAGTGCTCAGGACGCTTGCCATAGCCAGAATGTTGATGATAAATCCACGGGGTACACTTGGCTCTTTTGTTGTATAGTACATTTCAGAAAGATATAAGGTAAATGTACTGATGTTGAGAAATATTTTACATGATTTTTTTTCTGCTCAGAATGATTTGTATACTTGTTATTACATTTATAAATATAGTTTATTTTTAAAATCCAGCACCATGTCAACCTTGACGCACTGACACAATTTCCAATGTATGGTGTATCAGTGGTGCAGAAGATGTGAAGTGCAAGCTTTTTGTTTCTGCATGAAAAAGTGAAAGATTTAGGGTGACAGCCTTTCAGAATGCAGAATAGGTATGGGAAGAAGCATTAAGCTAACACAAATATGGCACTGCTTTATTTCTTTTGCTGTTATAGTGGGTGTGACTGCAGTTTGTGTCCTGTCTCATTTTTGGATAGATTTGCCTGTTTATTCAGTTGTCTCTAACTGGCCATCAAATGCTGTCCCAAGTGGACAGGAGTGATATTGCAGCTGTGGATGCAGAGGGCCTCCAGGCCTTATGCAGGCTTTATGCATGTCTGTCAGCTGCAGTAACTTGGTGTGTTTAGACATGCTTTAGCATTGACGAGGCTGTCTGTATAAATGCTACTGGGAATGGCTTATGCTTGTACCTTGCTAGCAACAAATGATTAACCTGAAATGAAAGCTGAATGTTCTCAGAAATCATTTTAGACAGGAACATCAAGCAGGGCCTCTGAGGCTGCCTTTACTAAATCATCTTCTGTGGCTGGTTTCCAGTTTAAGTACTCTCAGGGGTTGGCGTGAACTGTGATTAGTATCAGTGAGCATTACAATGTAGCATCCTGCAGCAGTACTGTATTGAAGTTCGCATAAGCTGCCATTGCTGTCAACCTCACTTACGCGCCCCCTCCTCCCCAGTTCATGCCCAGCCACACAGGGGGGAGGGAATTTATTTGAATGTTGTCTGAGATATATTTATTTGAATGTTGTGTACGATATATATCTTCGGAGTCAATAGATTTTTTTCTCCATTTTCTTCACCATAATTTGTAAATTTTATATACACACCCACACACATACACACATATGTATACACTAAATAAAATGTACAAATTATGGTAAAGAAAATGGAGAAAAAAAATCTATGGACTCCAAAGGCTGCACTTCTTCTCTTGAGTTGGTTTCACAGCTACAGGTTGTGTGCAGGGAAGTAGGAAGTTGTGCTCTTGCTGCTTGTCTTTTGCAGTTACAAACGGAAAATGCTGAGCTCTCCTCATAACCCCTAAATAAATTTAGTGGTAAATGTGCTGTGTTGCTTTGAGCTAGGTGTCTGTAAGCTGCTCAGTCATGTTGAGTTTGACTTCAGTTTCATACTGAGCAGGGTGGTCTGCAAACCAGTGCAAAGACATGATGTTTATAGGATCATTTCTCCACATGTTTCATTATTGACAATTAGGGATAACTTGCTTACCTGTGAAATCTTTGCCTGATTGTGAAACGTACTCCATTTTAAATATTTTATTTGTATTTGTTTTACTGTGTACATATTCCCTCTTAACTGGATAAGTGATTAGTAACCAATTAAAAATATATTAAACAGAAAATTGCACTTGGTGTCTGAGTAAGATTCCAATCTCACAATCTTCTCAACTGCAGTGTTTTTCCCATAGGAAAATTCAGATCTCTTCAGAGTTGGACAGAACAGCTAACACCTTAAAGAGGCCCTTTGTGTCATTGTGCTATAATGAAAGTTGCATTTTTGGTGTATTACTGGAACCTTATCAAATTCTCTCTTCTCTTCAGACAATGCAAGCAGCTCGATGCCCAACAGATGAGCTTTCACTGACTAACTGTGCTGTGGTGAGCGAAAAGGACCTTCAGTCTGGGCAGTGAGTATAACCAGTTGTCGTGAGACTGAACTGATATACAGAGAAGTCATTTGTTTCTAATTTGTTTTTGTTTCTTCTCAGATATTTATGAATCCTTTTTGTGATACAAAAGGGTACTATAGATAGATTACCTGGACACCAGATTGAGTATGTTCTCTATCAATGGTGCAACAATAAAATATTTATATAATTAAAATATTTATATAACACAAAATATGATATGTGTACGCCATTTTTAACTTAAGATGTGTATATTAGAGATGCACCGATTCAATATTCAGGTCAGCATCGGAGCCGATCCAGACCAGCTTGATGGATCTGGTATCAGTCATATGTGACCAGTCCACTTCTGATACTTACTTATTTAGGTTTCTCTAAACATTCTCTAAAAAGATAGCTCCTACTTCGTGTTAAATCTATTTCTACAATCAATTGCATGACAGCTCTTTCCCATTTTAGATGTGCTTTTTGTGACATTCAAGCTGAACACTAATGCTGGCCCTCAGTTTTTTGCTACTCAGTGGGTGTGAGCGCAGTGACTTCTGCCTGCTGCGATGTCATGCATATACACTTTGCAGTATGAGGAACGCAAGAACATCAGCTAAGAGGATGACGATATGGAAGTCTTTGATGCTTTTAACTAGTAGCAAAGCGATTTGCAGTCTTTGTAAAAAAAAAATGTTTTGAGAGATGGGAGTAGCATTTAGTGGAGTGTGAGACAACATGAGTAATTTGAAAAAAACAGTGGATGATTTGGGACTCGCTAGCTTGGGCTGTTCTGTGCATTTGCTGCAATTTGAGGGGCTGCTATTAGAACAAAGTGTAAGTGACATTGTTGCCAGTGTGAGAAAAATTGTGGGGCATTTTAGGGAGTTACATTGTCTTTCTATTTGTTTATTCTAGAACAGTAAGGATCATCATTATTTGTTAATCATTATTTAGTTATTCTGAGTTTTAAATACTAATTAATTCATAGTGAAACTAACATTTCTAAATTTTTAATTTATTGACTCTGCCACAAGCCTGTCATATTCTCTCAATATGTGTTAATCAGATATGTTCCTCTGAGTTTTTTTTAATAATGTGTTGTTGTAATTTCAGCTGTTTCTGTTCTATAGGCTACTCAGATCTGATTGTTTTGTTAACCTGCTGCTATTCCTTGCAGACATGTGACTGTGAAGACCACACCCACCCACAAGTTCGTCTTCACTGTCAAGAGCCACCACAGTGTGGTTCCAGGGACCATTGCTTTCAGCTTACCACAGGTATAGTTGAAATATATCTATTTATTGTATGCCCTGGACAGGGAATGCATCTGGTTTTAGGACCATTCCACCACCCTGCAAATGCTTTCTTGTTAAGACAATAACGCAAAAATTATTTTATTAATGATTTTCAAATGTTGCAAAGGCATTTCATGTATAACGACCTGCAACTGATTACGTTTTGAGACAGATCAGCCAAAAATGAAAAGAACGCCACATAGTGATATCAATGAAAAGGGCAGTTTTGACACTTGATTTTGTTACAGTGATAGTTAGAACTGAAAAAGTATTTTGAAGGATCTTTGGAACTTTATAGGCACATTGTATGGGTGAGGAACTGGGACCAGTCAAATTTTGAGACAACTCAGACAACCCAAAATTGAAGTATTGCTGCTTAGTGGCAGCGAAAAGGGAATGGTAAGAGCAGATAACATTTAAGGCCCTGTTCACACCTGGTATTAACATGCGTGATTCAAACTCAAGTAGACGGCACAGGTGTGAGCGCACCCAAAATGCATTGAAAACGCATCGAGATCTGATTGCTCAAGCCACATTCAGAGGTGGTCTGGGACGCATATGACCACATTCTTATAACAGTGTGAATGTGTCCCAGTCTTCACTGAAGGACTGCCTACTCAGCTGATTTCCTTTTATGGGTATAAGTACATATAAACTCATTAGACACGTGGTATTTGACCTATGATTTATGTCAGAATGTCTGTCAGTGCAGAATGGCTCACTGTGAATAACAACGCTTCAGTCTCAGCCTCGCATTCGCTGTGATAACATTGGTTGTTGGTGATAGTGCTTTTTTTATTGAAAATGTCAGGTATGCACTGTACTTTATATTGTTTTGGTAGTCATTGCTCACCAAAAAGTTATGCAATAGTTGTACAAATGTTACAACCTAAAAGTTTGCGATTTGCAAAAAAATTAACAAATACAGAGTAATAATAAAAATAAACAATGGACCGCATGTCTTACACTCTCTATTTTTTTCCTCTTTTTTTTTTTTTTTTAAATGTTTCACTTTTGTTCCTACATTAAATACAAACCCTTAGTATGACTCAAGGTAGCTGTGCTGTGTCTGAGTTTATGAAAAAGGTGTCTTTTTTTTTTTTTTTTTACTTTACACATTGTTTGGATACATTTCTTACTTTACAAATTACTGTTTTGATAACTGTGATTAGATGTGTTCATGCTCTTCTTGTTTTGTCCTGTTCATTTTGTGTTTAAATACTAAAAAAAAAAAAAAAAAACATCTTTAGGTGTATTTTTTTGGGGCCGGTAACCAATTAATTGGTTTTCCATTATTTCTTATTGGGAAAATTCAATCAGAACTCAAACTTTTTAGGATTCACACACAAGTTTTGAATGGATTAAATTCAAGTTCTAAGGTACCGCTGTATAATAATAGTATGATTGTTTATATGGTTTTGTATTGGGCTGTCTGGGAGCTTAAACTCCCAGTCAGAAATCCAGTTCCACTCTGTCCCTGAATACTTAGCTTCTTTTACTTAACTTGCTCCAAGTCAGACATATAATTCAGCGTATCAGACAAAAATAATGAATCTCTTTGTTATAATTTTCACAAATTTTGAGCTTCATTGGTTATGATTAAAAGGCAAAATATTATCATATGGCAACCAACACAATGCGTTACAAACTGAATCCTTTGCCCTTGAATAAAAAAGTATCAGCCTGCCCTCAGTATACCTTAGACCTTTTTAATATGTACATTTGTATCATTTTGACATGGTATGAAAATGCATGCTTACAATGTGAAAAATTGAAAAATTTGCGTTGAGTGAAAAAAATAGTGTTATTGCGAAATACAATTTAAAGAATTTATCTGTAGAATAAAAACATGAAATATAATACCTATTGAATTATTTAAAAATAAAGGGGAGAATTTCCTAGTTCCAGAAAACAGTTCTGGTTACTGAGACAATCGTACTGTAATGTGCATGTACAATGTAATTTTTCCCTAAACAATGCATTATAATAACTACAATGCTATTTTGACATATAATTTACATTATATAGATACAGTTCTGTAATCTAGGCATGATTTAAAGTATACGACAAGTTGGGAATAGGTGTATATGCAAAGTAAATAGGAAGATTAATATAACGGCCTTAAACATATGTGGTTTTGGAGTATCGCAGTGAGTTGTGGAACCAATTGACCACATGAATGTGGAAGCATGATACTGATTATTATCCTGCACAGTATTAAAAATTAGATGACCATAAGGCCATATTACCGCCATATGGTAAGAAAAATTTGTATGCACAAAGACCAGTTTGGACTGGGAGACACATTATGCATTATCACAAAGATTTGGGGTGAATAACTTTAGTACTGTATAACCCACAGTATTTCTGCACGTTCTTGACCATGGCCGCTGCAGAGCTTAGTGTACAGAGCTTGATGTATTTGTTATGTCATGGAAAATGATGGTTATAGTGCAAATATTTTTTTTTAGTTTTATATTTATAATAGTTTTATATTTAGACAAAAAAGAATATTAATAATATAAATGACATTGAAAGACATGGATATTAAAGTATTCACAATGAAATACAGTAATACAGTTAATCATGGGATTGGTGGGGAAAGATGTGTAAATTTGCTTGTAAGTGGAATGTGCAATAAATAGGTGTAGTTTCAGAGTTCCTTGATCAACCAGATTGTTAAAACTACTGACAGGTGAGTAACATTGATTATCTCATTATAATGGCTCTTGTCATTATCTACTAGGCAAGTGAACAGTCATTTCTTGAATTGACATGTTAGAAGCAGGAAAAATGTGCAAGCATACGGAGCATCTCTGAAATGGCAGGTCTTGTGTGGTGTTCGTCTTATGCAATGGTCAGTACCTCCCAGAAGGTGCTGGCTATGATAGAAAGGTGCAATAACACAGAGTGCATCGCAGTTTGCTGCATATGGCGCTGTGTAGCCAAAAACAAGTCAGAGCACCCATGCTGACCCCTGTCCACTGGTGAAAGCACCTGTCAGAACTGGATCGTGGCGCAATGAAGGTGGTTTGGTCTGATGAGTCATGTTATCTGTTACATCGTACGGATGGCTAGGTGCATTTGTGTCATTTACCTGGGGAAGAGATTGCATCAGGATGCACTATGAGAGGTAGCGTGCTGTTCTGTGTATTGTTCTGCTGGGAAACCTTGGGTCCTAGTATTCGTGTCGATGTTACTTTGACACGTATTGCCTAGACGTTGCTGCAGACCAAGTACACCCCTTCATGACAACGGTATTCCCCTGTGGCAGTGATCACTCTCTGCAGGATAATGCATTCTGCCACACTGCAAACATTATTCCGGGATAGTTTGAGAAACATGAGTTCAAGCTTTTGACTTGGCCCCCTGATTCCCCAAATCTCAATCCAATCAAGCATCCGTGGGATGTGCTGGACAAGCAAATCTGATCCACGTCTTATTGGACTTAAAGGATCTGCTGCAAACTTCTTGGTGCCAGATACCACAGAACACCTTCAGAGGTCTTGTGGAGTCCATGTCTTGAAGAATCAGAGCTGTTTTGTTAGCGCAAGCTGGGCCTACACAATATTAGTAGGTGGTTATAATGTTATGGCTAATTGGTGTATGTGTCATGACTAGGACTCGGAGCATTCAGGTAAAAGAAAAAACATTTATCGCCTTTCACATTTCCAGTTGATCCATCAAGTTATTCTAGAAATCGTAGCGGTTGGGGGGTGCGGGAGGATAGGGCTGTCTGGGGAGTACATTTCTGTCATTCTGACAGAATCCTTTCTAGTTTTTTGTGTTTTGTGTGCAGTACATTGATTATTAGGAAATCACGCGACAGAGCACTTCACCCATGTATTTTGTATGGTTCTGTAGAGTAGGGTTTATAAATAGGTGACCTAAACCTGAAACGTTGTTTGCTTTTTTTGTTTTAATCAGAGTCCTCTGTTGTGAAATCCACTGAAAAGAATTTCTGTGAATCACATCATGTACTGTCATACTTTTCTCCCTGGCTTGATAGTAACATTTCAAAGAATTGTTAATTTATACACAAATAATGCCAGTAGGAGTGTGATGTTGTCCTCTTTACATCATTCAGGTACCCAGTTTTAAGAGCTCACAGAGATTCAAAACTGTTGGGTTGTAGCTGTAATGAATAACCTGAAAAATTACCACTATAAGTATGTGGTTTTAGCTATAGCTACAGCAGCTTATTGGTGTCCATGGTGCGACTCTACCCTCCTTCCGGGTTACTAGCTCTTGCTAACTTGTATCTTTTTTTTTTTCTTTAGAGGAAATGGGCTGGCCTCTCTATTGGTCAAGAAGTAGAAGGTAAGGGCTGATGGATGGATTTGTTTACGGATTAGACTGTTTTAAGAATGACATCATGTTTTTGTTCAAATCATAAATTACTCAGTTCAAATTGAGAATTTTTATGCATATGTTTGCTGTCTTTACGGTCTTTGTGTCTGTGGAATCTTACGTTTCATGCTGTAACATTCAAACTTATAAGTTCTGTTAATTTTTAATCTTAATAATGGACCTAATATGTAGTGTTCCCAGTGCATACAGTAGTAACTTTGCACATATACAGGGTAGGACCATAGTTTAGATGGCTTGTGTTTTCTCTAAAAAGCTCTAGTTGGCAGTACTGTTTATGTGGGAATTGGTAAAAAGTAGGAATGGTGCGAGCTCTTGTGATATTACAAACATGGCGAGATTTCTCGTCAGAGTGAAAAGTGGTCTCGTGAAGGCGTGGCAAATCAGCTGATGTAAGTATGTTAGAGTCTGATGAAATTACCATAGTAAATACCCCGGACACTTTTAAATCTTTTGTGTGGCAGCATTATGGAAGAGGATTAGGGCCACCATGAAAGTATTATTTGAATTCTGACTTTAGTTTAGAAAAAAGTCACGATCCTGAGAATAAAGACAGAATTCTGAGAGAAAAAGTCTGAATTCTGACATTAAAGTCAGAATTCAAATAATATTTTCATGGTGGCCCTAATCCTCTTGCGTACAGCATTTTGGGGACCCAGTGGAAAATATAAACAGCAAAAAGATGACAGACAAAACACCAACCATCCACTGCACTGGTGAAAAAAGCATAAAAAAATGTTTTATGTTTGCTATTTATATTGTATTTTATGTTCAATTGAGTAGTCAAATACGAGAGAAACCTGTCATTTGAGTTTAAGGTGAAATATTTAATGGTGCTAGATATTTGTTCTGTTCTTTACTGCATATGATGATGATGTTTATTTAAAACATTTCACCATACATCTGCATTATTTAGCATTTTTTGTCTTTCAAATTAACCAAATAAAAGGCTGCTTTCCAGTAATATATGTCCTCTTTGAAGTCTTCCTTAAAATATTAAAATACCATCTTGTCTCATTCTCGTGAACCCAATATCGTGTCTCGTCTCGTGAGCTAAGTGTATCGTTACACCCCTAGTAGTAAATGAAACCAAAGGTCTACTGTTCAGGCTAGCAGACTAGTTATTGGTTGAGGTTTGGGTTGTCCAAGTACTATTTGCAAATTTTCCACATTTGATGTTCCACAGATGTTCTACCCCTAACCCTCATGAATGTGAAGGGATGACTATATTATTGAATTTCAATCTGTTCGTTTATTAAAAATGCATTCCCCTGTAAGGAGTAGCAGTTTTGACTGGTGAACTGATTTTTTAAATATAATTTAGTCCTCTAATCTACCCCTAGTGTCCAACTACAATTTTGACAAGTCCAGGCAGTGTGTTGGAGCCATGACCATTGAGATTGACTTCCTGCAGAAGAAGAGCACAGACAGCAGCCCCTACGACTCTGACAAGATGGCCAGTGAATTCATCCAGCAGTTCAACAATCAGGCTTTCAGCGTGGGGCAGCAGGTAGTCAAGATTGCAATAGAAAAGGCCTTTTTCATGTTTTCAAGTATCCAAAAAGCATAAGTTAATGGTTATTACGAAGCTTGTAATTTGTTGTTCATTTTGGTTTTAAATGAATGTTAATTGCAGCTGACATTTATTTGAATTGGGACTACTGGCAGTATTCACTGGGATTGGTTAATTTTATCCCTAGCATATGTGCTTTGCACTCAGTATGTCTTTGAGCATTCAGGTATCTCACTTTAAAACTACAAACCTCATTCTGCAATTTTAGTTTACCAGAGAGGATGCAACTGCTCTCTCTCTGATTTAAATTTAAAATATTTAACTGTGCAGGCGCCCAAACAAAAGCACGTTATCCTCTTTTTGAATCAGACAGTTCTTCTGGTTGCCTTTCCCTTGCAGCTGGTTTTCAGTTTTTGTGACAAACTATTTGGGCTAGTGGTGAAGGATATTGAGGCCATGGACCCAAGCATCCTCAAGGGGGAGCCAGCTTCTGGAAAGAAGCAGAAGGTACAGACAATACTATAGTATTATGTTGGGTTTCAGTGCGAGTTGATGTACTTATTTTAAATTGAGTTTTCAGTGTAACCTGGATTGCAGTGCAACTTATTTGTATCTGCCTATCTTGCCTCTTTGAGCCCAGCCTTGGCAAAGTAACCACATGCCCGAGTGCCCTTGAGCAAGATCCGTAGCTGCCAGCTTATTATTATTATTATTATTATTATTATTGTTGTTGTTGTTGTTATGAAATAAAACCATGCCCTTATATTGCTCCATATAGCCTTTGCAGATAAGCCTGTTCCTATGTTTTATGTCTGTAACAAGTATTGTGCAAGGCATGCACAATAAAGTGGGTCCATTACAAAACTGTGCACCTTGCCACTTAACAGAAAACACTGGTTTTAATGAATGTGATGATGTCATGCAAATACAGACTGTGAATTGTTAAAGAAGTGAAACACAAACCCCTCCCACGTTGACCCAGTGACGTGTTGAACTCTGGAAATCAGGATTTGCTTCTGAAGTACCACTGCCTCATGCAGCTGGCCTACAGAACATGGAGTTGTTGAATAGAATACATACACGTGCAAATAATCATTCATATTAAACACAGCTGTTATGGTTAAATAGAATCAAGACAAAGTTTATTTATCAAATGCAAAACATTGCAGTGTACAGCAGTATGTGCAGGCAATGAAATGACTGCAGCTAATAAGTGATGCAGACAGATACAATTTAGTGAAGGGACATAAAAATATATTGAATCCAGTGCACCTGTAAAAATACCTAGAACAGGGTCATCTTCTAAATTAAAAAACACGGAGACCTCCATTGTCATATGACTAAGGGAGAATAAAACAAGAAAGACTTCACCCAGCCATATGTATTATATAATTCCTAAAGCCTGTGTCTTAAACTGGCAAGAAGAAAGTCACACTTGAGAAAAGCTTATTCTCACCTTCATTATGCAAATATCTTGAAGAACTCTACCAGTACCATTAAACATGGTGCTGGTACAGTCATGCTTTTGCTAGGCTTTTCATCAGCATGAAATTGAGGATTTGCAGCAGAACTGATAGATAATTATATAGTTGTATTGTGAGCAGAACATGCTACAAAGTCCAAAGACAAGCATGACTACAAGATCACTGCACACCTGGGTTCCCCAGTTCTTCAGAATGCAGTACAGTTTGTATATGTTCCTGCTCAAAGACATTCTAATCAGCTAATTAGCTGGTTTAGTAAGTATGTTTGGGAAATCTGCAAAATGTGTTGGATTCTGGCCCTTAAGGACCAGAACAGGGGATTCCTGCTGCAGAGTGCTGCTATCCAAATAACATGCAACAGCAGTTCTGCCAGGAAGAGTTTGCAAAAACTCAATATTACTTATAACTAATTATGAAATAAGTGTGGCTAGTGCATATATTGCTGTTATTTATAGGTTAACAGTGAAAGAGTATATCTGTTCTTTATTGTATGAATTTCTTGGAATTTTAGTTTGTAACATAAAACAAGGTTTGTTCAAAGCAAGGTCTTTGCTTTCCACGTCCACTGTTATCCATATGTTCTGTCCAGTGTTTAAAATGGGCATTCAGACATTTGGAACTGCTACTGGTTCATGTTTTGTGAAGGCCTGTCGAAAGCCTTCCTAATATATAGTTCTTTGTTCTGCATTGTGATTTCTAATAGTTCCTCCTATGTTTCTGTTTTAGATTGATATTGGCCTTTTGGTAGGTAATAGTCAGGTGATTTTTGAGAAAGCAGAGAGCTCTTCCCTCACCTTGGTGGGTAAGTGGGATATCACTAGTGTTGGCCAATTTCAAGAGGGTGCATTTAGTCTTATTTGGCTATGAAGAAAAAAATCCCATTGAAATGCTGGAAATGTGGCATGGGATACTTAAAACAACAAAATGTGAAACTGATCATTAACCATCGTTCAAGGATTCAGGAATAATACTTCTTCATTTCATTATGAAATAATATGCATATATCTGTCTGTAAAAGGTGTCTTGTAATACCGTAGCTTTTAAACTATAGATATACGTCTGTGCTGCTATGTCTATTGTGAAAACACTAGGACTTATTGTTAAAGGACTATGGTAATATGAGTTATGTATAGTGCCTTATTGCTGTAATTTTGTTGTTGAAACCTGATTTGTGAGAAATGAATTAAAATAATATAATGTATTAGAATAAACCCTACCCCAACTCAGGAAAAGCCAAAACCAAAGAGGCCCGGCAGACCATCATCAACCCTGACTGGAACTTTGAACGCATGGGCATTGGAGGTCTAGACAAGGAGTTCTCCGACATTTTTCGTAGGGCTTTTGCCTCCCGGGTATTCCCCCCTGACATCGTGGAGCAAATGGGTGAGTCCTGAGATATCAAAGCAGACCTCTGCTTGGTCACCACAGTAGGATGTCTTCCTGGAATTCCACTTGCATTTGAATTGCTGCAAAATGCTGTTTGTAGATTGTATGTTCAAGTTCAGACATGCATTAGAAGCATGGATAAACAATAAACAAATCAATTTGTATGATAGACCAAAGTGAAAGTTTAAACAATGAAGTCATAATTTCTTATGTTTGTCTGCAAACATATAAAAAAAAAAATTGATATGTTACAGAATTAGTTCATGAGAATGAAATGGTCCTTGTTTTATTAATTATATGTTCTATTAATTATATATTAATTCGGAGATTAAATGTGTAAATATTTATCATTGTAAGGTATTATTATATTATATTATTAAGTGTAATCAATCACAATCACATAAAACTGTGCAATTAGAGTTAATTTAAATGGTCCTTGTTTTATTAATTATATATTAATTCGGAGATTAAATGTGTAAATATTTATGATTGTAAGGTATTATATTATATTATTAGGTGTAATCAATCAATTAATCACATAAAACTGTGAAATTAGAGTTAATTTAAATACATTATTTATTATTACTATTATTTAATTTACAGATTTATATGTATTTATATATATATATTTATGTATATGTACTCACACACACAAACTTCACATATCTTTCCTGTTTTACTTGTATTTTCAAAAAAAGAACAGGTAAACACCTTGTTGGAAAAAAATTCTGCAAATTGACATGCAAATGAAATGTGCAATAAATGAATACATGTAATAACATGTCACACCTAGGACTTTTTTCTGGAAAAAAAAACACATATTTTGACTTTTCAGTTGATATACTTAGTACTTCTAGAAATTGTAGAGGACTGTGAGTGTGTGAGTACAGATTAGATGGAAGGAGCAGGTGACAGGGATGTTCAGGGAATGCAATGCTATCTTTCTCAATGCCCCCCCCCCCCCTTTAGTTTTTTGTTCTTTTTTATTATATGGAAAAGGAACATGATATTTTAGTCGTGCAATTAAGTCTTTTGGAATATATGATATCCCTTAAATTGCATGCTCATCCCATATTGAAAAATGAAATTCTGTACCCGTTTTTGAACTTGTATTGTCTTGTAGTTTTAGGCCATGCAGAGACGGGGGTTGGCCTCCATATTTTTTTGCAATCTAAGGTGGCGTCCTTAGTGAGGACTGATAGTTTTAATTGCTGAAGGCTTGTGTGTCCAGTTAGCCGAACACAACAAAACAGTGAAGTAAAACCATGATATTCCGAACAGGCTGATTAATACAATTTAATGCTTGGGGCAATAGGACCTCGCACATAACTTGCATAACTTGCTATCTTATCATAAGCACAGAAGAAACTAATGACTACTCACAATGTATGCAATATTTCCAAATATATAGATACTATTTACAGAAAAAGATCTGAGCAACTGAATCGAAGAGGGTTACACATTCAAGCACAGAACTGCGAAAGTGTCAAGCACAGTAACAATTGAAGAGAGAGTAGTTAATAGTCACAGAAAGCAACACGAATTTACTTCTTCAGTGTTTGGCTTTTGACAGAAGTGGTAAATTGGGAATCAGCCAGTTGGGAAGGAGATATATGCTAATGTATTAGTAAGTGGGATAAAAACCACAAACCCACAGAAACTCCCACCCAACACGGCAGAGCAGATCTGCAAAATAATTCAGACAATTATTTTAATGTGAATTTTAATTCATTTATAGGCATACAGTGCCTTCAGAGCCCTCCCTTTTTCCAGACATTACCATGTGTTATTTCATAACAGATTTATAGTAAAATAAAATTCAGTCAACAATACCCCCATATAAATGAAGTAAAAACAAAGGTCTTCCTATCCTTGGACAATACTTAGAAAGGTAGATCAGAGTGCACGACATCCACATCACAGTAGTCCTTCAATGTTGAGTGTAAGAGGCGACTGGCCAAATTGGGTAGCAAGAAGGACCTTGTTCAAGGGGGTGACCAATAACTCAATGGCCACTGTAACAGAGCATTAGTTCTTGTTTCAAGATGGGAGATCTTGCAAAAAGGACAGCTACTTCTCAGTGGCAGAAACTGTCACTGAGAAGTAGCTGAAAGGATGTAGATGGGAGATTTCAATTAGCAAGAATTCTTTGTGGCAAAACAAATATTATCAATCCATTTTAAGTAAGTTTACAAAACAATCTTTGTAAAGAGAAGTGTATGTAATAATTTCTGTAAGCACTATATTTCCTATTTTATGGTTTATTCTATTGTGATGCTTTGTAAAATTAACTAAATATATACCTCTCACAGTGAAACCTATGACAATCCCAGAAATGAAGTGTAGGTGGGAAAGTATTTGCTTGTTTATCATTTTTTTTTTTATTCATTGGTCACGTCCAAAACTCCTTTACTTGAGATGAAGGGTTATAAACATACTAGGTCATAATTTTGCCTCCATTTGTTTTGTTTTTCCTCTAGGCTGTAAGCATGTTAAAGGCATCTTGCTCTTTGGCCCCCCTGGCTGTGGAAAGACTCTAATGGCCCGGCAGATTGGGAAGATGCTTAATGCCCGTGAGCCTAAGATTGTCAATGGGCCTGAAATTCTGAACAAATACGTGGGGGAATCAGAGGCTAACATTCGTAAACTCTTTGCTGAGGCTGAAGAAGAGCAGAAAAGAGTAAGTGACTGCAATAGGCTTGCCAGTTACACATATGCTTGTGTGTACACAGTCAGAAGGAAAGTACCAATTTGTAACTTTTGATGGTATAATTAGTTGTCACCGGGGCTGTACCCACAAGGGTCTGTCAGTTGTATCCTAGAAGTAAGTAAATGTACCATTGGGGATACATTAATGTTGTTTGTATCTTAGGGAAAAACCAGAGATGTACCCTTTTTCTGGCAGTGTATAGTAGGCAAGTAAAAAAAAAAAAATGCACAAACGCACAGTTACAACACATACAACAGATGAGCAGGCAGTAAAAGGCATGTCCAGCTTCAGTTTGTACTTAAGAAGTAGAGTTGTGCATCATTCAAAACTGAACTAAGAATGGCCCGGAAATTTGAATTCAATTTGTGAATTGGACTGAATTTGAATTGTGGTTGAAAACCTGATGCAGAATTCCAGCTCAATTTCTGAATTTAAAGAAGTAGAATTAAAAAGGAAAATAATTCAAACAAATTCAGATACATTGTTTTGGTGCAACTTTCAGCAATGCAGCTTAATATTTCAATATGAATTACACATAAATATGTTAAAATACATAGTATATACTGTATTATTGGTATAAAAGTGCCATGTTATAGAGAATGAATAAATGAAGTGTCACCTTTAGAATTAATAATTAAACTGCCATTTTGTGTACAATAAGCAGCATCTAAGTATACTTTAACATCTTAACATACTGTACCAGCTTTAATATATATTAATAATAAAACATTATATGATAATAACAAACATTATAATCATATAATAATATAATGCTTGTTATTAATATATATTAAAGTGTATGGTTTAGTATGACTCAGTGGGTTAAGCCTCTTTGCCTATGGTCAGAAGGTCCCTGGTTCGACCCCGGCTTTGACAGAATAATAATGTCTGTGAGCCCTTGAGTAAGGCCCTTAACCCCCAGCTCCAAGGGTGTAGCTATTGACTCTGCAGACAGTTGGCAACTTCTGCACACTGTGCCCCTCAGCATGCCTTGTCCCCGCTCTGTGATTTTACATGGCCACATTGTGGCTGAGTTGCTGTTGTTCCCAGTTGCTTCCACTTTGTTATAATACCGCTAACAGTTGACTGTGGAATATTTAGTAGTGAGGAAATTTCACAAATGGATTGTTTCACAGGGGGCATCCTATCATGGTACCATGCCATGCTTGAATTTACTGAGCTCCTGAGAGCAACCCTTTCTTTCGCGAATGTTTGTAGAAGCAGTCTGCATGCCTAGGTGCTTGATTTTATACACCTGTAGCTATAGAGGTGATTGTAACACCTAAATTCAGTGATTTGGAGTGGTGTCCCAATACTTTTGGCAATATAGTGCATAAACAAAATGAGTAAAATGAATGACACGTAAAGATATAGACATTAAGAAAGGCACAAAGAAATACAGGTAGCTACCTAATCGTTGGGTAAAGATTCTGCAAATCGCCATTTAAGTGAAAGATACAATTAATGTATAGTTGTAGTTTCAGAGTTACATGTCACAATTAGGACTCTGAGCATTCAGGTAAAAACACATTTATTGCTAACATTTCTAGTTGATCCATCCAGTACTTCTAGAAATTGTACAGTTTGGTGAATGTGTTAGGAGTACAGATTAGATGGGCAGGACAGGTGTCAAGGCTGTCCAGGGCATGCAATACTGTTGTTCCAACAGACCCGCTTTTTAGCTTTTCTTCAGTTTTCTTTCTCGGTTCTTCCTTTCTCAATATCTTCAGCTCTGTATGCCACTGTTTCATTAGTTCATTAATATGGAATGTCAACACTAAAGATGTTGCTTTCCTAACCACATGTTACATGTACAGCAGTGTCAGTTTTTGCTTTTAACTTTGCTCCCTCTTGGTCTTTACAGCTAGGTGCCAACAGTGGTCTTCACATCATAATTTTCGATGAGCTTGATGCCATATGCAAGCAGCGTGGCACTGGAGCCAGTAGCACAGGCGTTCATGACACGGTGGTCAACCAGCTGCTGTCCAAGATTGATGGTGTGGAGCAGCTAAACAACATCCTTGTCATAGGTGCGACAGTTTCTCCATGGATTCTGATGTGGCTCTACTACCTAAGGCAGGGTTATTCGAATCGCGGTCCTCGAGGTCCGAGCACTGCTGGTTTTCCAGCCTTCTTTTACCTGTCAGTCAGGTGAGAAGCTTCTGACCAATCAGAATGACCAATGAGTAATTATTAAACTACCTGGGAGAACTGAAAACAAGGCCTGGATTTGGAATCAAGGTCCAGATTTGAAGAACCCTGACCTAAGGCATACTCAGCAGAAAGGAGAGTGAGATTTACTGTGAGCGTGCATAAGGCTACTGGCCGGTTAAGTGAAATGTTTTGATGTTCTGCTGTGGGAGGCTAATCATACACCCTTCTTTCAGAGGTGACTGTATAACATGTGTTTGTTTGGCAATACTTTTCCTTAGGAATGACAAACAGACCAGATTTGATTGATGAAGCTCTGATGAGACCAGGAAGATTTGAGGTTAAAATGGAAATTGGTAAGAAAAATTGGCCTGCCATCTGGAAAAACCTGCTCTCTGTCTATTTTATTAAGCTTTTCCATATTTTAGGTGTAATATATTTACATTTGATAGAGACCCACCACCATACACTAATAAATTCATATATGTTTTATAATTTTGGGACAAACTGAAAACTTTAGATGTTAGTCGGATGATGGTAAATGACATTTTATCTTGGAATATGGAATGTGTAAGACATCTTCCATATAGGAAATGTTAACTTGGTCATGTAGCCCAGGAAACGTTAACTCTGCATGTTAATGAATTTTTAATAATGTCAAAACAACCTTTTTAGCAATCATGTTAACAGAATGATCCTCATAGATGAAATATCTTAATATGTTTGTATGAGTGGTACAGAACCTTTCATTTCTATAAAGCCTTTCTATTTTACTATTACTTTTAAGTACCAGAATACCTCACCACTTATCTCTTTTTAGTTTTAGGGTCTGTAAAAATAAAGTCTTCCATCCTCTCCTCCAGGCCTACCTGATGAAAAGGGCCGGCTGCAGATTCTTAATATTCACACAGCCAAGATGCGTGAGTTCAAATTGCTGTCCAACGATGTGGATTTGGCAGAACTGGCAACAGAGACCAAGAACTACAGTGGTGCTGAGCTGGAGGGTCTGGTTCGGGCTGCCCAGTCCACTGCCATGAACCGCCACATCAAGGTCCTTCATTCATTACACTGAGCTTCCTTTCAGGGTAGCATTGTCACACTTTTTATTTGCTGTCACCACATTATGTTTTCTGCACTGCCGAATATTCTGCCTTGACGTGGTTCACTCAGTTGAATATGTTATCAGATTAGTTCTCAGGCATTATCCAAGCTATCTTTGTCCTGTAGTACTCAACATAAATATTGCACCTTTAAACCAGAATACATCTTATAAAATGAAAAATGCTTTAAAATGTGTTAAAATTCATGAAAACTGAAGGTAAATTGTATATCTTATAATTGATTTGCAAAAATATTAAATGTAGAAATGTAAAAACATTTATTTTATTTATTTAGTCAATATAAACTCATGACTTACACAAATTACTGACAGTGGAAATGGCATTTTTAGAATTATGTTTAGATGTCAGTTGAATTTGAAAAGTTCTTTCTGGCTAGTTTAATAATTTAAAAGATTTTTCTTGACAGTGCAGTGATCTAGGAAAACTGTATGCAGCCTTTGCTACATTTTACATTTATTTGATTTTGGATACCGCTGCTAAAACTAAACCACATAAGCTTTTGCTTTGTCCAATATGCGCTGTCTTCCTGTGCAGGCTAGTACCACAGTAGAAGTGGACTTGGAGAAGGCGGAGAAGCTGCAAGTCCATCGCGCAGACTTCCTAGGGTCCTTAAATAACGACATCAAGCCCGTAAGTCTCCGCTTTGACCTGCACTAGAAGCGTTTGCGCCCTGAACTCCAAATCATGCTGCAGCATTGTGTTAATCATTTATTAAATCAATAGATGCTTTGAGATTGTACAGACAGTCTCTGAAAATGAAGTTCTAGATGGTAGAACTTAAATTTTTTGTTAGTAAAGTGTACATGTGAATTTTTCATGTGAAACCATATCCTTTCCTTGATTGATTAATCTTGGGATTCTACCTCTCTCCTTCATTAGGCTTTTGGCACCAACCAAGAAGACTATGCCAGCTACATTATGAACGGCATCATTAAATGGGGAGACCCCGTGACTCGCGTCTTAGATGATGGAGAGCTGCTGGTTCAGCAGACGAAGAACAGTGATCGTACACCTCTGGTGGCCGTGCTTTTGGAAGGTTGTTGAAGACT
This sequence comes from Cyphomyrus plagiostoma, assembly GCA_019775915.2. Classification (NCBI taxonomy): domain Eukaryota; kingdom Metazoa; phylum Chordata; class Actinopteri; order Osteoglossiformes; family Mormyridae; genus Cyphomyrus; species Cyphomyrus plagiostoma. The sequence goes on from JABFEA020000048.1 coordinate 8,276,151, forward strand.
GTTAAATACTCTCATTCTGTATTGACATCGTCACACAGAAACATTGCAATAAAGTTATTGAATATGGAAGACATTAACTGACAAGCATACAAAATGTTTTAATAATGTTTTTTTATAATAAGAATAAGTTTTATTCTGTTATGAGAGGAGAATACAGGAAGAATTCACATCTGAAATATTTTGTGAATATCAGATTGATGGCTGCTAGCTGCATTTAACTGTCTGTAATAGACAGTGTAAAGATAATTTATACTTTTTAAAGCCACCATTATCATTTAAGCCATCATATCTATGAATGAAACAGTCAAAATACGTTTGGTCACTTTAACCTGCCAAGGACCTAGATTTTATAATACTGGTGGCACAAGCCTGGACTTAAACCAGGATTTTGACAGCAAACAGAAATTAGTTTGTTAATTTTGAACTAAAAATCAAGTTTCATACTTTACGTGAGATGCGTGTAGCAAGTTAATAACTTTCAGAAGCAAGATATTTAAGGATGGATAAACTTAATAATTAACAATAATAATAATCTCTAAAGGGAAGTTAAATATTGAATCTGTCATGTGGAATCTTTTGTTAGAGGTGTTAAAAGCCAGTTGTGAGAAATGATACGGGTGCTATAGGGAGTTTAAAGCCTTCGTCTTGCCACTCTCCTAGGACCACCCCACAGTGGCAAGACTGCACTGGCTGCCAAGATCTCAGAGGATTCCCAGTTTCCCTTTATCAAGATCTGCTCTCCAGATAAGATGATTGGCCACTCAGAGATCTCCAAGTGCCAAGCGATTAAGAAGGTGAAAGGGGTGGCCATTTCTCAAATCTCCTTGCCTTTTGCATTTAGGAAATCAAGATAGCTTACTGCCACACATTTTTCCTGCAATGCCCCCTGAATTAGTTGAAACCAGTCTCTCACTGTGTTTGTGACAGATCTTCGACGATGCCTACAAATCACAGCTAAGCTGCGTGGTGGTGGATGACATTGAGCGTCTGCTTGGTAAGCAGGCATGAACAGCCACCCGTGGTCAGCTCAGTGTCTGGACAAATGTTTGCCAACTTAATGAGACTGAAGCTCTGTGGGTGTTTTACAAAAAACTGAGTAAAATCTACAACCATGGTATTAATAAAAGTCATTTTTTTGTGCATGTTTCATTCTCCATTCAGGTTAGGGTGACCGGATAATCCATGTCAGGGAGGATATTTTGAGCTACTTCAGGTTTTGCAAACTACATGAAAACTGAAAGGCTCCTGTACTCCTGATAAATAGATTTTCTTGGACTTTGACTGGTTGATTTCCTTGATTGAAAGGCTCATCCAGATGTTTCACATTAGCATTAGTGACACGTGCATGATTAATAGAGACTGACCAATCAGCACACAGAAAGTAGTTGGTGCAATGAAATTCAGGTTCTTTTAAATGAAATGGTAGTTTACAAATCCTGGCCTAGCTCAGTTTTTGGGATGACCTAATTCAGGCCAGAGAAGTATATATATGTTTCTGTCCTGTGTACTGGATTAATGGCCTTAGGTTTAAATATAAGGGACTTGTGGCTATAAGCCCACAGAGATCTTAAATGCCCAATGGAGAACTGAATATGTGCTTAATTTCATTCCAGCCCGGTTAATTTCATTTAATTTTAACTTGGTCATTTTTTTTTGTACTTAATCATCTGATGTCCTTTTATTTGTTTCAGATCAGAAAAAATATCAAATGACATAGTAATTGTACTAAGTGATGTTTTCTGTACTGGCAGAAAGGCTACAAAGGTGTGATCCTTTATAGACCAGAATGGTTGCTGATTCAGGTCATTAATACACACTTCTTTCATGTCTTCTCCCAGATTATGTTCCCATTGGGCCACGTTTCTCCAATCTCGTCTTGCAGGCTCTGCTTGTGTTGCTGAAGAAACCCCCACCTAAGGTGAGTATATACCTGAGATTGTTGTACATCCATTGTACTTAAACTGCATCTTATATAGAAAAATGACACTTAGTATTTTGCAGACTTTGCAATTCTGCGTCAGTTTTATATAATTATATAAATCTTTTTATATAATGGAAAATAACTGGAACTTTAATTTGCAGCTACCTACAATGCTTGTTTTTTTAATACCAAAATCAACTGAGGTGCTATATGATACAAGATGTACAAAATGAAGGGGGTGGCCCTTCACAATTCATTAAAATTATAACAGTTACAACAGTCATCAGAAAACTTCTTTGAATAGTGTTTTTTTATTAGTTGACAATTTTTAATGTTCAAATTTTAGTTCACCACAATATTCACAATAACGTCTTATAGGTCTTTGTTTGAAATGATGAAGCAGAATTGCAGTGTGGCATTGTCTTCTCAGCCTGCAGCTACTCAAGTTCTGTAAAATGGAGAGAATGACAGAACAATTGGGCTTTCTACTTGAAACTTTGAAATCAATTGGAATTAAATTGTCAATTAATTTTTTTTGTGATGAACATATTGGTTAAGGTATGTGATGTGATTTGTATTAAGAAAGATATTTCAGCTATAAAAACATTGTTTTTGTTTGTAGTTTCAAAAACTAATTTCAAATTATGTAAGTACTCAGAATTTTGTGATTTTTATTATTTCTGCAGGGGTCAGTATTAATTACAATATTAATTTTAAAAAGAAATGACTTGCATTTACTCCAGCCGTTCAGAAGCAAACAGATGTATTCCATACTCTCTGTAGGGACGTAAGCTGCTGATCATAGGAACAACCAGTCGAAAGGATGTGCTGCAAGAGATGGAGATGCTGGATGCATTCAGCACCACCATTCATGTTCCAAACATCTCAACTGGGGAACATCTGGTTGAGGCCTTGGAGGTACAGTAACAGCATGGATGGAGAAGGGAGAGAAAATATAATGATGGAGAACAAATGGAGGAAAGAATATGATGAAGTAGGAAGTTTATTCTTTCAGGGTTGAAGTTAAATTTTTAACTTAGATACTGTAGCTAAAGAATGCAAAAAAATGACAGACTTTGAACAGAAAAAGAGACTTTTTTCCTCAGTATTTCAAGTTAAGTCTCAGGAGTATGGTTTTGTGCCTTTTCTACTGACTGTATTCTCACACACTCAAGTTATCTTTTGCTGTAAATAACTGTACAGCATTTAATACCACAGAGGCTGACATGTTCAGTGCTGTGTGTTCAGTTCCCACCTCCAGCTGTGAATTTCTGTCTGCTTCCTCCTGCAGTCCAAAAGCATGCATTTAGACACACCAGCATCTCGAAATTCCCTGTAGTGTGTGACACTGCATGTCTGCTGTTGCTTCACTGCACCAAGCTGAATACAAAATACCCCAGCCTTATTAGCATGGCGATCGAACAACCTCGAACCTTGAATCTTCTTTTTGTCTCTGCCAGCTGCTTGGCAGCTTTACAGACAAAGAGAGGGCCACCATTTCACAGCAAGTTAAGGGCAAGAGAGTGTGGATCGGCATCAAGAAGCTACTGATGCTTATTGAGATGTCCCTCCAGGTGCGCTTCACGTCGTTAAATCCTTTGTAAAGCCTTGTCATTTGTCCATGATCCACAAAACATTTTGCCACGGATGCAGAACAGCCTTGCCACAGGCGTGGTGGTCTGTGTATGAACAGGCTGACGATCCCTGGTAATTAGAGTTTGTTACAGTCTCTGAATTTCAGCATGAACAGTATGTGATATGCTTGGTTTTCAGATGGACCAAGAATACAGAGTTGGCAAGTTTTTGTCTCTGCTCAAGGATGAAGGCACGTGAGTATTTCCCATCACCTCATAGATATTCTTAGCTTACTATAACTCATTGCATCTCCATTCATAAATGAATTCTAGACCACCAGTTGAATTTTTTCACTCATGTCTTCAGTTCATCACTTTCTCTCCTGTATTTTCAAAACTCAGTTGCCTCACCACCTCCATAAATATGTTGTGAATAATGAACAACAGCCTCTCCAATGCTGCACAGTGACTGCCATCTAGTTAATGTCATCTAGTTACAGTCCTGTAAGAATGAAATGATCCTTTATTTGCCATTTTCAGAATTACAGGTACATTTGAATGATTCTTTTTGCATATCCCTTCTTATTCTGTTTTGAAACATACATTACACAGAAATATGCATATCTGAGGGCAAAGATTGGGGTCTAAGGCCATTTATCTGCCACTGGTGAAGTAATCCTGGATGTTAAGGGCCTTGCTGAAGGGCCCAGTGGAGATGTAACTATTCATCTGAGTCCAGGCTTTCACCTGGCAACCTTCCCATAACGGGAACAGAATCTTAAACTACTGAGCCACATAGTTCCCCCCAAATAAGCACACTCTTGAAATTTTTTCTTTTCGTGGAAAGTTTTGCTCATTCCTACATGCAGAATTCCTCTAACTGCATGATGCTGGAAGAGTTTCTTGCATGTACTGTCTCATTCCACTCCTGACACAGCATTTCAGTTGAATTACTATTTGGATTTTGACTTCAGTGTTCCAGTATTGTCCATTTCTTTGTTTTGAGCCTTCTTTTCTAGATGCCCTTGTATGTTTATGCCCAGTATCATGCTAAAAGACCCATTTATTCAGCTTTCTTTTTATGGAGGGCCTCACATTCTTCTCAAAGGAAGGCCTTGAGGCATTAAAGCAACCCCAAACCAAAACAGTTTCACCATCATGCTTAATGAGCATGAGGTTCTTTTTCTCAAATACTGGGGGGGTGGGGGGGCTGAGCTAATGCAAGAGGTAGAGAGATATTGTCCAGAAATTGTCAGGCCTACTTCAACGCACAGCACAGGCTCTGGAACCAAACTCATGGAGGAGGGACAGGACTCTATACCACTCTAGAATTGCTGTGGGTGAGAGGCTCCGGGCAGGTGTTTAGTGCCAATACATTGGAATTCAGCCCGGTGATTGAGAGGGTCTCTGCCCTTCAACTTCAAGTTTGGAGGGAGGCACTGACTCTTCTCTGTGCCTATGTACCAAACATCAGTTCAGAATATCTAGTCTTAATTTAACTTAATTTATGAGGTTACCTACTACTTTTGCTACAAAGGGATTTGAGAAACACTCGATTAACAAGCAAATGATCTGAAGTACGAGGTAACAAACTACTTAGCGTCATGAAGCTTTCGGGAAACGAACCCTTGAAAATGTACCTAATTATTCCAATGAAAATTTGTTACATTTTGTTGAAGTATTACATACTGCATCATTATTACCTAATGGGTTGTTACACAACTGAAGCCATAGATCATTGATCTATTTTGTTGTCATTTCATCAGATCTATATTAATAGTATGTAATCTGCCAATATTTAATCTGACATTTTGAGTAATTATTCATAATGTAATATAATAAAATACACATTGCAATTGGTGAACACTCAGTCAAACATCTGGAAAATGAAGTCATTCCAGTTCACTTAAGTTACAGGTTTTTTGGACAGCGGAAGGAAGCAGGAGGTTCTACCGAAAAACCTGCACATATAGAGTGAACATGCAGATTTCACAAAAATAAAGCTGCGGTGTGCAGTGGTAGCACTACCCACTGCACAACTGAACCACCCTGCAGGCTTGCATGATGTGCAATGTTAATATCAACATGGCATTTCATGCGCATGCCATTGTCACATAACAAGAATTGAGATAGTCTACTGTGTTTAAACCATCAATACGTTGCACTAAAACATTTTTACTCAGTCATAGGAAACCAAACTTAGGAAGTGTTTGGAGTTTTAATGATGGTCCCTTTTCACCATTATCTAGTAAATGTTTAAAAAAAAGCCTAAAGTTTATTGCCACTGCTTTTGCTTGAGCTCTGTATACTCTGAGACAGTCACAATCATTCTCATGCTTGCTGGTGAACTTGAGATGCATTTGCGAGAAATTAAAAAAAAAAAAAGATAATTAAATTGGGAAACGCAGACAAGAACTGGTCACGAAAAGATATTTGTCTTCTGTATATGGAAATATTTTGTATTCTGTAGACTTTCAAAATTGAGCAGAACCAAAGTGATTTGCCAGTTCTGCTTTGTGTATGTTGGCAGAACACAAGGCACCACTAACTTATTTGCAAGACTGTTAGATAAGTCTGCTGTTAGATAAGTTCTATTTAGCTATATAGTTAATTTTCAACTCCTAAATAATCGCAAAAACTTCAAATATTGCAATGTGAACTTTTTACAATATTGTTCAACTCTATCACACAATATGTTCCCAAAAGATAATTTATACTAATTGGTTACATGTACCGTATTACATAAAACAATGTGGCTAAGAACCATGACTAACCTTGGTTTTAGCAACGGTGCAGCCCAAAGTGGTGAAAGAGATCGTTTTTGTTAGTTTGTTCTAGGGCTGGACCATTCTGGTTAAAATGTGAAGCCCGATTTTTCTCCATGTGAACTGAGATCATGAGTCTCTCAGATGATTCTCCTTCTTTCAGTAAAAACATTTATTGCACTAAAGTAAAAATGGACAATAAGTTTCAACAATAAAAAAATATACACGGCCCTTGAAAGTTTCTTGTAACATTTTTTTTTTCCCTTCCTTTTCCTTTTTTAGACCCTTAAATGTAAATAACTTAAAATCTGTTTAACATAAATAATAGAACTTAATTTTTTTTAAATAATAAATATATAGCACTTATGTTTTTGTGCTCTCTGTCAACTACAGCACTTATAGGTTTTTGGCCAAAACACTAGCTTAACAACATTTTGAGGCTTAAGACAGGAAGGCAAGCATGACACAATGTTCCCTCCTGTGCTGAAAACCCTTTCTCAGGGGTAAATTGTTGCAGTGATACATGGGTATTTCCTGGCCAAGACAGTCTTGGATATTGGCCCTTCTGTTCTATCCACCAGACTATGGGGTCATCTTCACTGTCAGTGTTTCTTGTGGACAGGTATGAGCCTAGCCCTATGTTAACATCACACTCTTTAGAACAAGCATCAGATGGTGCTGCTGCCACGTTACCCTGTGCTGATTTTAAAAAGCTCCCTAGGGTCTTTCTCTTCTTTTCTGCAGGGGGCAGTGCAGGCTGGGCAGTGGGGACAGTTGTGGGAAGAGTTTGCGTTAAAAAAAGGAAAAATCACAAAAATATCTTAATACACTCCCTATACTTGAAAACTAAATATCTCAACATTTTAAATCCAAAGTGGTTTAGCAATTTCCAAATTTTTATGCAGCTGTAATAAATGTAGCTGAATGTAAATTATACTGTTGGATAAAAAAGTTTCTTGTAACGATATACTTACAATGCAGTAGTAGTCATCTTATTCTTGAGTCTGGTCTTAACAATGGCTTTGTTGTCCTCGTTGACATAGCCACGATTTAAACTGGACTATGTCGAGGAGGTCTTGAGTGTTTGAATCACTGTATTTTTCTTTAAGGTAATGCAGGATTTTTTACTTCGATGATCATGTAAGATCCGTGTCATCTTCCTGCACTGCCATCATCAATAACAGTCTGCTGTTTAAGGATCCTTTGGACCATAGCTTATCGGGATCCCCATCTTGTTGGGCACTTAGTTTTGACCTGGTGTTCAGGTAGGTTGAGGTCCTTTTGGGCAGCAGCAAGCTCCACTTCCAGGTGTGACTGAAGTAGGCCACAAGCTTTTTGCAATCCGCGAATCTTTCACTGCATTCCCAACAAATAAAATTCTTCCTTGTTATAAACTCTTCAGTAAATCATTTAACATTCCATACACTTTCTTGCACTGAGAACTCTAGAACAGCAAATATAGTATACGATGAAGTGAGACAAGCATAATTTATTTTCAGGATCAGCTTGTATGTGCTAACACTTGAAGATGTTAAAACATTTCTATATAATTCAAGCTGTAATAATTAAAAGCCACACATTTAAATTATAGTAACTGAAGTTTTCAATGTAATTTATGTTCAAAGGTGTTAAACAAACCATTCAACTTTTTTTTTCATTTCTATTATCCTGCTTGCATTTGGTTAAGACGTTTATAAACATACAGTAGCTAATGTGTAGTCTGCTATTTCTTTTTCTGTCATGTCATTGTATAATTAAATCCTTAGAAACATTAAAGCACATTTTTCTGATTTAAATGAACATTTAAAGATTTTACTGTGTGATTTTAACTTTAATACAAAACTCACCTACGGCCAACTGTAGCCTATGGCCAAAACACCGAAGCCTCGTCCAGTTGTTTAGAGACATTGTTTTTATGAGATTTGGACCACTGTCTGCGGTGATGCACACCATTTTTTCCTCATCCAAATACCAGGAGTTAAGATGCCACTTCAGTCCTTCTGCCAGTTCCTCCCTGGTGTGATCAGCTGGGAAGAACGCTGTCTGTAGGCACTGGCTTTTCATGTTGAAGTCACTTGTTATGAAATGCACTGTGAGGCTTAAGTACGGCTCCATAGCATGGCTTGACCAGAGGTCTATGGTTGTTGCGAAGTTCTGCACAGTTTGCAGTTCTTTCTCGACTGTCATTCGACACTGGTTGTAAGGACTAGGTAAGGCAACAATTGAAAAATATTTGCGAGAGGGAAGAGAGTAGCGCTTGTCTAGAGTCTTTATCGTTGCCTTAAATCCCTCATTTTCAACTGTGCTGATTGGAGCCATGTCTTTAGCCAAGTGATAGGTGATAGCATTGGTTATATCTTTGTGCCAATGGGAACTTGAAGAATATGGCAATGCACCGTATAACGTCTGATTTATGGATGTTTGTGTGGTCTTCCGACTGGCACTTTCAGATGTGGTTTCTTGTCTTTAATGGCTATTTCTTACTATATTTTGTGGTGTTTTTTTAGGTGATTGTAGAGATTGGTGGTGTTACCTCGCGGTGCAGCAACGATGCTAAAGCGCTGCTTACAGATAACGACACATTGTGCATGGTCATCAAGTTTAAAGCCGGAAAGGTTCCACACCGAGGATTGAGCTCCTTTTTTTCTGAACCAGTATACCGGCATCTTCGCTGTCACCACCGGCATTCTCCGCATTGGTGTTCATTTTGCTTTTCTTCTGTCTCAGTATGGTTTTATGCAGAGCAAAAAAGCGCATTACCGCCACGAAGTGAGCTGAGTGTGGATCGCCATAAATTAGAAAAGAGATTGTATACATTTGTGAATTGACATTCGATTAATCGCACAGCCCTAGTTTGTTCCTTTTAATTCACCATACTTTCCCAGATAGCGATGGTTCTATCCGTTAATTTTCTTTGGTCCCTAAAGAACATATGTATGTAAGTACAAAGTGACATTAACTGTACTACTTACCTGATAAGCTGTTAAATGGTTCGCATCTGTGAAAAAGGTAATATAAACACTGAATTGCTAATTGCGCTGGCGTGCCAATGGGATTTATATTATCATCCCGCTAGTTGCTAGTTAATTTAAATGCCTGTAAGTGCAAGGTATTTATTGCATATTGTTTGAGTTGTAATATGTATTATAAGCAATACTGCAGCAATATTATAAAATAATAAGGCCCAGTAAAAATAATTATTAGTTTATCATCCTTTCAATCAGAAACAAGTGATGAGGGAGGGCGAATTT
>JABFEA020000048.1:8293677-8305079 GCA_019775915.2 Cyphomyrus plagiostoma
CCCCCCCCCCCCCCCCCCCCCCCCCCCCCCCCCCCCCCCCCCCCCCCCCCCCCCCCCCCCCCCCCCCCCCCGCCTTTCAAATACCTTTCAGCCTCTCAGCTGGAGTCCCATACCCCCACAGAAAGAATCGAACAAATCCGTAAACAGACAGATCTGTATAGCTGGCACAGAAATGCTGAAAGCTGAATTGACAGATGTGTTAGTCTGTTGGGCTTAATTTAAAATTCCTAACCATACAGAGGTCGGCAAATAATTCAGACCAAAGACAGAGCTGGTTTATACATAGGAGTTATAGAAAAAAACATGTCATGTTGTTTTTTAACAGGTAGGAGAATATCTAGGTTAAATCTGATCTGCATGTACACAAACCGTTTTATTGGTTGCTTGCGGTGCAAGGTGCTCATTCATTGGTGGATGTGAGTTGTTCATTCAGGAAATGGGTGACTGCTTCACAGCTGTCCTGCGTCAGGAGTCAGTTCTCGACAACAGTGCCGCCCTGATCAACCACTCGATGGCACTGGTGCAGCGTATGGAGACACTGCTCATCCAGGGCAATGGCAGCGATGTGTCCCTGCGTGTGCAGACGACCAACTCGGACGAGGTGAAGGTGATCCAGGCACACTCGCTGGTGCTGTCCCTGCAGAGCGAAGTGTTTGAGGAGCTGCTGCAGACCCTCAATGGCAGTGTACTCACCCTGAGAGAAGCTGCAGATTGCGCTGCCGTCTTTGACAAGTTCATCCGGTGAGAAGCCGTGGTGCTTGTGTGGTTATGTCTCTGTGTGTCTCTCTATCGAGCAGCTCAATCGGTCCTACACACAGGAGAGAATAAAAATCAATACACAGAACAGGCCAGTTTAATCAGGAAATTTATCTAGCACTATTATCTAGGTAACTATGAAAACACTAAAGTCGATCAAATATGCTAGTGATACGGGGTATAACGGTACACAAAATTAACGGTTTGGTGCAAAGTTTTGTTTTGGATTCATGGTTTGGTGCCATTTTGCCACATGGCAGGGAAAGCAGAATTTGTTTTGAAATTAATTATTATTAAAACCACAAACAATTAGAAGCAGTTGTACATCAAAGGAATGCATCTGTTGATGTGTCTGAATAACAATAAAGAGATCCTGTGTTCTCTACAACTATATATGGTTGCAAATCTCTAGTGATAAACATCCACATAGTATTAGTTATTTATTTTTAACCTAAGTCCTGGTAAAAGCGCCTTAAAGTCTACGAGGAGACTAACTTGCAGATGCTATTTCTGTTACAGTCCTATGCACACGATGATGTGATCTCAAATGAGTTAGCACATTGTATGTGTTTCCAGAACCATATCTAAGTTCAGTTTAACACAATCTTATGAACTACACTTTCTCCAGTATTTGTGTAATTTATTGGGAAACAAAAATGTTCCAAAACCGCTGATTATGACTGGCTGTAACCGGCTTTAGCTGTAACCAACTCACAGCCACATTTATCATAATGTTTTCCATATTGAACATGTGAATCCAGGTTCTGCCCGTGTCAGGAAATTCATTCGTTTCATCGTCAGTACTGAAATGATATTACCAAACAGCACATGAGGAATTTGTGTACCGTTACAGTCCTACTAGTGATGGCAACTTTGTACAGTTTTAATATTATTATGATGGATTGGTAGTTTAAGAAACATCCATCCATCTCTGGTCACTTCCGCTGGTGAAGAAAGTGTATATTTTCTATTTTACTGCCATATTTTCAGAGAAATGTATAAGTGCTCCATTTAATATACCACTTCCTGCAGCAGTTCAGAAGAGAAATCAAAGTCAGGGCTTTGAGAGCAGCCACACTCAAGGTTCAAAAATAGCCAGTTTCCTGTACTTCCTTTGACCACGTAGGTACCTGTACTGCGGAGAGCTGGTCTTACGCCTGGAGCAGGCTGTCCCCCTGCACAAGCTGGCCACCAAGTATCACGTGCAGACGCTGCAACGTGGCCTGAGCCTCTATATGAGCCAGCACCTGGCCAGTGACTCACCGGCAGGTCATGTGGTGGGCTGGTACCAGTATGCAGCCCAGACAGGTGACACTGCACTGCGTGACAGCTGCCTGCAGTACCTGTCATGGAACCTATCAGCTGTGCTGCAGAGCAGCGAGTGGGACATTTTAGGCTCCGAGCTCTTGCTCTTACTGCTGCAGCGCTCCGACCTGGTGCTACACAGTGAGCTAGAGCTCTATGAGGCGCTGGAGACCTGGGTGGGCAGGAACCAGCCAACGGAGCTGACGGCAGAGGCGGCACTGCGCTCTATCCGCTATGGCATGATACCCCCACAGCAGCTTTTTCGGCTGCAGAAGCAGTCACCCCTGCTGCTGAAGCACCAGGAGTCAGTGCGCGACCTCCTTTACGTCGCCTTCCAGTTCCACTCGGCGTCCCCCATGCAGCTCGCCAAGTACTTCGATGTGAACTGCAGCATCTTCACGCCGCGCAACTACCTGTCTGCAGCATGGGGCGCCCAGTGGGTGATCAACAATCCCACCCGGGATGACCGCAGCACTAGCTTCCAGACACAGCTGGGTCCCAGCGGACATGACGCCGGAAAGCGGGTGACGTGGAATGCTCTCTTCTCACCACGCTGGCTCCCACTCAGCACGCGCTCGGCCTACGCGGATGGGAGCGCCGTCGCGCAGGCCTCTCGCACCGATGGGGGCCGCCCGCGCATCGTCATCACGCCTGCCACCTCCAGCGCTGACTTTGCTGGGGTCAGCTTTCAGAAAACAGTCATTGTGGCCGCCCGGCAGCAGGGCAAAGTGGTGGTCCGGCACATCTACAACTTCCACCAGAGCACTGAGGAGACGGGTGACTTCCTGGCTGAAGCCGATCTCCAGCGAAGGGCGTCCGAGTACCTCATTGACAGCTCCCTCTACCTGCACATCGTGGTCAAGCCCTTCTACCACAGCCTCATTGTGGCCAGGAAGTAATCACACACACACACCATCCCCATTCCCAGCCAACACTTTCTGTTCTGACCATTGTTTTTAACATCTGGAAAATCATCCAATGCATGTAACCAGTGCAAAGAGCAAATCAGCGTCAGGTTTTTCTCATCTGGGTGCTTTTCTCACAGCTACTACTGACTGCATCCCACTGGCCAGCTCAGTAACACTGAATCAGAGCTCTGATATTGGCACCCAAGATCCATCCTATGGCACGTGTAAATGTCTGCTGTGCTCCTCAAACCATAGCTTGAGATCTCCAGTATGGCAATCCATTTTCATAACTTCAAATCTGTTTTCTGAGGATTAAATTTGTCTGTGTGATAGTTATTAGGGGTGTAACAATTCTCCAAACCCACGATTTAGTTCAGACCTTAATTCTTAAACCACATTTTTTTTTTTTTTTGTGGGGGGTGAATAAGAAAAAACGGGGATGTTTTCTGCGTTTTTAATCATGAACAATTTGGAACATTAAAGAGGGTTATTACCCGAGCTAATTAAACTAGCCTAGCTTTGATCAGTCATTCATGTTTGGACTAAAATAGTCATAAGACACACGCAGTTGGGAGACAATAAAATAGGTGTGATGTGTAATATTTACCGAATGTGTAGCTTGTCCTAACTTTAAATAGAATAATATTTTAATCATTTACATGTGCTACAGTGTTAACTGTCAGATGAAAAATGAGTTGTGTAACGTTAATAACGTAATGAGAGCTCAACATGCTGCACCTACAGTGCTGGCAGCGGCTTGGAGGGGGGTGTCATGGTTATGTCGCCCAGAATCGCATCACGAGATCGTGAATGCTTGTACCATGGTTTGTCTCGGTTTCAGAAGCGTTACACCATTCAAACTTATTCAAAATATGCAACATCTTCATGACCTGATTCATGTTTAAATCTTTGCACCGATCTGGGATTTTCTTATTTCTAAGGTACTACCTGGTTACACAACACAATACACATACACAGTGAAAGACAGACACATATGCAGACAAACATATGTTTACAAGACTAGCTGTCCATTATACCCAGTTGCATAGGCTCTCCTAGTGTCCCAGTACAAACTACACTTTTTCTGGAAATGATATATAGTATAGTGATGATGCAACCCCAGATCCCTTTGGGGATGCTCCTTTAAATCAGCTAATCTCTGGTAGATGGAGAAATTATTTTTTCTTATAAATAATTCTTATTGTGATTATTTCCAGTATACTAACCTATTGACCCTTTAAAGTATATGACTGTATCTCTGAATTAAGTCATAAAACAAAACATGTTTAGTGTAGTTGCTTCTGTTATTTAATTATGGATATTATTACACTCGTCCATCACTCCCTGAGCCACGCCTCCCTCTGGCACTCAATTCTCTTCAATAAAGACATTTTTCTCAATTCGCTATCTGTTTATGTCCCACAGCGCCCCTATAGTATAAGCCACAGAAAAACACATCACAGCGTCATAATAGCAATATCAGACTACTCGTACAGTATTTTTTGGTATCTGGTTCATGGAGGTAGAGCAGGTAATACCTCCTCTTTTTAGATTAAATTCTTGAACTCAGTACTAAACTTTAATTGTCACTTAATTTTTTTTTTAAAGTATTATCTTCTTACTTCCTCAGTTTCTTAGCCACCAGTTAGTAATTAACAGATAAAAAGTAAATTGAACTATTTAACAGTCAACCAGGACAGAATAGTAGTACGGCATGGATTGTAACAGGGTGACAGGAATTACGTGTTTATCAAAATAAAAAGTCGAGGTTGCCCAGTATCAATCACTGCATAGTACGTATGCTGCAGAACAAGCTGCGGGATCTGCTCCACAGTCCAGCACTCAGCCATGAACGATTCATTGCTCTGTGACAAATTTACAGTTTAAGGGTTTGGTATCCCATTATTCCTTTCCTTTTATATAAGTGCAATTTTGATTACTTTGTTATAATAAACCATAATTAATCAGTCACAAACTTATACTGAATGGACAGGGAAATAAAAATGTAATGGTGTGAATTCACGCCATTATATTTTTAGCTCCGTGTCCATTCAGTAAACATCACAATACTGGCAATCACCACATTTGTAAATGTTCTTCTATTATGCACAACAGTGACCATGAAAATGCTGTAAAATAAATTTGATTACAAAGGGGATGAGAAGCTAGTATCGGCCAGAACAATATAGAGAAAAACATTTCTGAAGAAAAAGTGGATGCATGTGGCAATGCTTGGAATCGCTTACGTTTTAAAACTACATTTACCACAATGCTTTGCTTCGTATGCAGGAAGAACGTCTATTCAGACTCCCACGGATCCAAGTTGGGAGCTTTCAGCTGCCAGCTTTGGCCCTTCATGTAAGTGCAACTGAGCTTTTCCTTGCAGTGTATTTGGAGATTTCCCCCCTCTAGCTTGTTATACGAGTTGTGCATGCACACTGGATTCGTCCGCTTGGAGACTTACAGCCCAAAGGCAAAACCGCTCCAGTTGCATGTGGAACACCACTTGGATTTTGCACCTTTGTTGCAGTGAGCTGCAGTTGCTCCTAAACAGGCAGATGGAGGGAGGGAGGGAGAAGAAAGGCGAAGTCTTTTGTGCATCCCCTCCCCCCCACTCAAGCAAAGGGGAAATGTCCGTGCCCAAAGGAGGTAAGAATTCTGGAGACGTCTGTGCAAAACCACCGTAATGCAGCCTGGACTGCATTTACTGCTGAGTGCATTGCAGCGTTTTCTTTTGGGCAAATAAACCTCCAAGAACGCGCAGCTGTGTTTTCTGTTACGGATCTGCCCTTTTGCTGAGTTTCTGCTAAGACCACGTTGGCAACAGTTGGACTGTATATTACGTACAGTCCTACTGCTAATTGCGCTAACCCTCTCCACATCTTACATAGTCGTCAACTCCTGCAAAACAGGGCAGGTAGCATAAATGGTTTGCATAAACTATTTTAAAGCCAATAGTTATATTCATGCTCATTAGATTTGTCATAAAACACATAAATGTATCTGACTCAATGTCTGAAACACTTTTCATTTGTAGAATTACCTTTCAGTTATATTTACATTAAAATATTGCTTACTCCAGAAGTTTGTGCAATGGATGACTTGCTGTCGTGTTGGACGATATTGTGAAGCAGATGTATCCAGAATTTTAAATTATTTCAACAACTTGACAGTGGATTGTTTTCATTGCCTACGTGCGTAATGGAAAATATTTTCTCGATTTGACGTCTGCTCTTACAGTGTTGTTCCGGCTGTGTAATAAATAGGTACACTTCACAAATGCAACATGCTAAAGATAGAAGGTTTGTCTCTTTCAAACTGACAATATAAATGGTATTAGACTCCAAGCAAATTCCAGTTATAAGATAGAACTCAAATCGCAATAAAATGCCGTCTGCTGGATATAATTCCAGCATATCTTTTGGAACTAGGACTGGTGCACGTCTACGCCAGCAATATGTTTGTGCAGACCGCAAAATTTAATGAATACATAAAATAGTTGTCTGTCGCTTGTATCTTGTGAATTTACTGTAGAAGATAAATGCACGATATGCTCACCCTTAATGATTTCCGGGTCATTGCTTAATTTGTACAAAATGGCATTTAATGGTTAAGATATGGGATTTGGTTTAGGAAAGTAAACAGATGACATGGCATTTTCTAATCGCACCCTGCCTATTATATTACCCCAGCCTGTCCTGTTTTGGATTGATAATTATTTCGACTGATAGCATTTGTGCAGTGGTTAGCACTGTTACCTCACACCTCTGGGACCCAGGTTCAAGTCTCCGCTTGAGTTACATGTGTGTGGAGTTTGCCTGTTCTCCCCGTGTTGTCGTGGGGTTTCCTCCGGGTTCTCTGGTTTCTCCCCCACAGTACAAAAACGCGCTGAGGCTGATTGGAGTTACTAAATTGCTTGTAGGTGTGCATGTGTGCGTGAATGGTGTGTGACTGTGCCCTGCGATGGGCTGGACTCCCATCCAGGGTTGTTCCCTGCCTCATGCCCATTGCTTCTGGAATAGGCACCGGACCCCCCGCGACCCAGTTGGACAAGCAGGTTGGAAAATAGATGGATGGATGATAGCATTTGCTATACTGATAGGGGATTCTCTTCATACTGTTTTGACAGGCCAGGTCCTGGAAGTATTCCAGTTCAGTTGTCTTTGCATTACCAAAGCTAATCTTTTCAGGGCACTCTCCTTACCGATTTATTTTTTTCTGGGACAATTTCACTAGTCCTTATATATTCAGGTATTGCACAGATGACTTTTAAAGTGATTTTGTGTCCTTCATGTACAGCAAGGGTGCCCAACTCCAATCCTGGACAGCCAGAGCCCTGCACATTTTTGGGTTTCCCCTCATTTAACACACCTGATTCAACTCCTTGTGCTAATTACCACATAGCTCTTGAGCTGAATCATTTATGGTGGAACAGGGAAAGAACTAAGCTACACAGGGCTGCGGCCCTCTAGGAATGGAGTTGGGCACCCCTGGTGTACAGTAATGGAAGCATTGAAGTATGCCGGAGAGCCTGGAATCAGCAGTCAGTGCAGATTCGCATATCTGTGTTCTGAGAGGCAGCTCGATTGAGGCCTAATTAACCTTATTAACTGGCAGGGAGACCTGTACGTTTGTCTCCCTGCCAGTTTGAGACCATCAAGTTCTGAATGTTCGACCTTGCGCACTGATGGTACCATGCACTAGATCAGTGGTTCTTAACCTTGTTGGAGGTCCGAACCCCACCAGTTTCATATGCGCATTCACCGAACCCTCTTTAGTGAAAAATAAAATATGATTTCTTTCAAATTCAAGACATAGATATGTTTTTTACTGGTGCACAAAATGAGCTGTGCATGAACATCACCTTGTTCAAAGAACAGAACCAACACAATGCATGAATTTACAACAAATTACATACACTGTGAATCCATGTTGTACATATTCGTCCGACCACTTTCTTCTTTTGCTCACATGGTTAGTATGGATTAAAATATTAACAAAAAAAATCACACAAAGTACTACCACGACAGTCACATGTTGACTACTGGGCGCGCTAAATTCCCCGCAGCACTGATTGGCCAAGCAGTGTAGCATGATCATCTGCAGCCAGTGATTGCCAAGTGGGGCGTGTCATCACGAATTTACACGATAATTCGGGTGTGTCCGGACCTCCGCGGCGGAGGCTCTGCCGAACCCCTGAGACCGACTCACCGAACCCCTAGGGTTCGATCGAACCCAGGTTAAGAACCACTGCACTAGATACAGAGAAACTGCAGTTGCCTGGAATTAAGGCCTTGCCACACGTACAGTGGTATTTTTTAAAATCTGTGTTATTCCTCTTCTGTAATAAAAAAAAAAAAAAAAAATCTCCATCCATATGAAAATGCTAAAATGTGCTGTCAAGAGCATGCCAAACCAACAGGTGGCGATATAACTCCCGTAAAGCCGTGCTGGCCAGTCAGGAGCCTTATTACCAATTCTGCTAGACTTAAAAAAGCTCATGTGAACAGCGAACTGCACATGCTCTAACGTCAAACAAAGTAGATAATGGCGCTATACATCAACACTAAAAATGCAGTTTTTGAATATCTTCACCCTATAGATGAGGCTTTTAAAAAAGCTCAGTTTTCAGTGACGTAAAACACTGTTTGCATGTGGTGAATAGGTATGTTTTAAAAGTACCCATGTACGTGTGGACAAGGCCTAAGTTACAGTCTCCGATTCTGCGCAGTGGAACATTTCTAGTGACACTAACGGGGCGGACATGCCGATAAGATGTAATTTTATTCACGCAGTGATTCTATTTTGAGGCTTGTTTTTGTGTAGTGGAAGCAACAACTGCACTGATGTTATTTTTTGTTGCTTTATTATTCCGATGGGTGAATTTACTTATCTGCCTAGTTCAAAACACCTGTCGAAATTTGAACGCTTGCATAATAGTAGGTCAGCGCAAAAAATAGAGCTGCACAGTCAAGACTGTTTTGCTACAGCTGAGAGGATGGAGGGCTGCTGATCTTTAGCATGACGTGGAGAATTTTCCAAAAGTGTATGGATCACCTTTGAAGCAGAGCAGCTTTAGGTTTAAGATTCTTTGTCATTTCTGGGCCTTCTGGCAACACTAGCAACATCAACACAACCCTAAGCAACCTTCTGGGTCTTGTCACACAAACTACTGTATGTGCAAACTCACTAGAAACAGCCTGATCTTGCAGCCTGGCCATGTCCAGCCTCATACTCCTAGTAGGTGGTAGCTTACTGGACGTAAACTGAATCTTTAGAACAGTATCAACAAGTCTGTGGTCAGTGTCTGCCCATGAGGATCAATCATCTTCACCACACCACCAGTATTGGAGGGCCGAGTCCAATCATGCGGCTCAGGGAGCTGGAACCAGGATCCAGCGATTCGCAGCCCCTGTCCTGAGGAACATGCATGTGGACTCCTCGTAGCCAGCCCTGACAGTGCCAATGGTCACAATGATGTCACCCATGACCAGAGGAGTGCCACCTTGTGGGCATCCATCAACCACTGAGCAAACTTGCAAATAATATGTCTAGGGGCCGATCCACATTTTTTCAGTTCTGATCCGATTCGAAACTGCCGATACCGATGAAGATTCTGATGCAAGAGCTGTTTTTACCTTAAAAAAAACTTTATGTATTATTAATAAACTTGTAAATACAAATGGAAAAAAATATATGCCAAATTTTTTAATTAGGCTACTCGAAACGTGCATACTGTACTGATCTACCTCGTTTGTACATCTTAAGCTGTTTTGAAGCATTTACTGGATCAAATTTCAATTTGAATACCTTCCAAGTGAGTATATGCAAGTGGTGAATGCTTAAAATGCCCCACAGTTTTTCTCCCAGTAGCAACAGTGTCATCTACACATTGTTGCAATAGCAACCCCTCATGTATCAAAGACTGTAGCAAGTGATCCCCAAATCATTCATTCCTTTTTTCATATTACAAGCATGTCTCTCTCGCACACTTTGAAGGGATTTTTCACTATGTGCTTCCTCCACTTCTGAAAACTTTGTTTTTATAAAGATTGCAAATTGCGGTGCTACTAGTTGTTTCAAGCATAAAATGCTTCCAGATGGCGGACTTTTGCTGGTTTGCCTTGCAAGTATGCGAGTTGCATTTGCTATCATCACCCTCTGTTCTTAAGCTCCTGCTGTTGCAGACGGCATGAGCATGACATCTCAACAGGCAGAAGTCACTGTGCTCACACTGACTGAGTGGCAAAACACTGAGTAGGGAAAGAGGTGTTGTGCGATTGATTGTGCAAATTGATTTAACAACAAATAGGAGCTAACTTTTTACAGACTTTCGAAAACAACTGAATAAGTAAGTATTGGACGTGGATGAGTCACACATGGCTGATACCTGATCCACCTAATGGGTATGGATCGGTGTGCCTCTAAAAAGGTACTGGTTCTGGTGACATCCCTGCTGCCAAGGGCTTCACCTCATCCCCTTCATGGTGCGTGCAGCCTTCTTGTGGGGGGCTGCAGCAGAGCTCCTCACACGGAGGGCAGAATGGTGTCTTGTCCGCTTCGACAGAGATGTGTGAGGTTTTCAAGGTGGCTAGAGGGCCAATCCTGCCACCGACCCCCAAATTTTTCCAGACACAGTTTAACATCATGGCCAGGACAAGGTCACAGGTATTAAATTTATACATTAGATACAGACAATAACATAATATAAGGTATGGGGAAAAAATGAGGTGGTACAAGAGCACAAAGTAGTAGGTCTACTGTGCGGTATAAACAGTATATGATATAAATTTGGCGAACGGGAGAGATTTTGATTATACCGCCCTACCTCAGAAATTTCCACTCCTCGCCCGCAAAAATGATGTCATGAAGTCGCGTAAAATAATTTATTTTTTATATGATGAAAATGATTGATATGATTATTACTGCACCTGGCAGCAGAGTCCTGCACGGGTCTGATTTTGACAAACCGTACCCGCCCCACCCGTCATACTTAAACCCGGATCTGAACCATTATCTATAACCATTATTGGCACAACAAACGACCAATTGACATGTAACATCAGTTGAAAAGTCATAGCCAATGTAATAATAATAAGCAAAACAAATGATAGCAGCGTACTTCCAAACTAAAATAATGTTTGATATTGCCATTCCCACACACAGCCTTACCACCTTACGATTAAATATGTTAATAAAACTAATATGCTTTATATTGCTGTTTTTTTAAAGTTTTTTTTTTAAAAAAGGACATCGTCCACAGTTGATGGCCTCAGTTGACTACTTCAGTATCCATTTCGAACAACTGGAGGAGATTGCGTGCGTTTTTTGAAAATGAAAGTGTGAGAGATTTCCAGGAATGCGCTTGCAGGCATAAACTGATATGGATTTTATGTTTTATCATCTTGAATGCAGGGATTTTGTCACTAAAAT
>JABFEA020000048.1:8391154-8402397 GCA_019775915.2 Cyphomyrus plagiostoma
GGGGCTGGGTGGAGGGTGACGGGGAGGAGGGGGGCTGGATGGAGGGTGACGGGGAGGAGGAGGGCTGGATGGAGGGTGACAGGGTGGAGGGTGACGGAGGAGGGGGATGGATGGAGGGTGACTATATGGAGGGAAACTAGGTGGAGGGTGACTGGAGGGAGGGAGACAGGGAAGATGGCGATGTGGTGGAAGGAGACAGGATGGAGGGAGGTGACATAAGTGGGGAGTCCTCAATTGTAGGGGCCTCCTTGGGGCTGAGCAGCAGGATGGCACCCTCCTTCTTGGGGAGCCAGACGGCTGGGTGGAGAGGCTCCAGGAACTCGGCTCGGAACTGATGGAGGAGCATCATGCTCTCGGTCACACCATAAAAAGCCAGCTGTCCTCCATCATAGTCCACATAGACCCCGATGCGCACAAACTTGCTTGCTGCCAGGGGCATCTCTACATCTGCATGCCAGGCAGAGAAGCCGTTGCTCCTCCACTGCAGACACCAGGAAAAGTCGTTGCCCGTGATACAGCCATCGCTCTCTTGGCTCTTGCGGTTGATGCTCTTGTAGGTGAGGCCCATGTGGGCACCATCCCCCTTGGCCTCCACCTCAAAGTAATGGCGGCCAAGGTAAAAGCTCTCCACGGCCAATGCCTGGCGCCAGTGCTCAAATCGTTCAGGGGAGTCGGAGTAACTCTGCTGCCATGGTGTGCTGTTGGTTACTCTCTGATTCTCCATCGTTAGGCGCAGGAATTTGTGAGCAGTGTTTGGGTTGAATGTCAAAGAGGCACCATCTACAGGGCATGGAGAAAAAATACAGCAGGTTATGCATAACTGCTCAGAGGTGTTAGATTTAACCCAGGTACAAGCTTCCACAAAGTGATAGATTGTCCACTGTCTGTTTAATTTTGAAAATTCTATTTGAATTATATTGCTGTTGTTCTGTTCAGAAGAAATCCTTCATGCTTTTTTGCACTTTTAAAAAATGTTATCACAAAATTCATCAATACAGTAAGAGCGCTCACATTTCAGGAAGTCCTCTCGAACCTGGGGGTGGGGCTCAGCAACAATGACTGAGATTGTACTTCTTATCGCCAGCTTCTCTGGATGGTGGAGAAGCAAACAGACAGACACAACATGACTGCTACAACATTCTTTCATCAAAATCAGGTCTTTGGTTTCATAAGGGTGTGGAATGACCCAGCTTTGTACTCCATTTTTATAGAGTTAGTATATAAAAACAACAGTATACAGTGGTACCTCAGTTCTCGAACTCACTAGAACTCGAATTTATTGAAAGTCGAACAAACCAGTTTGACCTAGAACTTGATCTGAATATCAGAAGTCAAACCGTGAACACTGACCTAATATAAATTGTACGCGCCAGGAAATATTACAATGCAATTCTTACAATGTCATATTACAATGCAATTCTTACTTGAATGCCTTCTTCACAGACTGGACAATTAACCAAATAAAGCAGTGCAACATTACAGTAACTAACAATAAATAAACCACTAACTTATGTGTACTATTAGCGCATTTATGTCATTTATTTAAACTTTATTTTACCAGGTAAATTAACTGAAAACCAGTTCTCACTGCTTTACGTGATATTCAGGAAAAATAGCAGATTACACATCGGAACTGCCTGGGATATAAACGTCATGTGTGTAACTAAACTCTTCAGCCAATAAGGGCAAAGGTGTGTCGTCACGGAGGTGGTACCAGTTTGTGCAGCCGGGTGAGAGGTTGCAGTGCATCTAACCGTAATGCATTGTGTCAGCATCAGAATGCATTGCTTTACCTGTAAGCAAGTCAAACGCACCCACTGACTGTACTGGGTAAACAAACTGAAACATGGACTTAAT
The DNA here is from genome assembly GCA_019775915.2 of Cyphomyrus plagiostoma. NCBI lineage: Eukaryota > Metazoa > Chordata > Actinopteri > Osteoglossiformes > Mormyridae > Cyphomyrus > Cyphomyrus plagiostoma. The sequence goes on from JABFEA020000048.1 coordinate 8,393,012, forward strand.
ACAGAGGACTAATGACAACAACCAGAAACAACTGATCACATGGAGATCCCACACGATCCGATGTTAACGAGGGGGCGTGGCACACAGAAGGAGCGGACGATCAGAGCAGGACACGGGTAATGTTGAGATAAGATCTTTACAAGAGGGTCCAGCTGCAGACGCCTGTAGAGTGGAGCTCCACCGGAAATACGTCACCTCCACAGGAAACACGTGATCTTTAAGGGCGTAAGGTGGAACACCGGTTAGGGTTAAGGTTAAGGTTAAGGTTAGTGTTTATTCGCTGTAACATAGAGTTGAGGTCTTGTGTTTCCTGTGGAGGTGACGTTTTTCCAGTGGAGCTCCACTCTACAGGAATCTGCAGCTGGACCCTTCTTGATCTTTATCGTTTTGGAAGCCATTAAGAAAAAAATGCTCTTCTAGTTTTATCCTGTTCACTTTGTGTTTAAATGCTAAAAAATAAATTAGGTGTAATTTTGGGGGGGTGGGCGGGAACCAATTAATTGTTTTTCCATTATTTCTTATAGGAAAAATTCGATCAGAACTCGAAATTTTTTACGATTCGATCCAGAGTCCGGAACGGATTAAGTTCGAAAACCAAGGTACCTGTTGTGATCCCGGTGCACACGAGGGCGAAATAGGGAATCCAAGCAGGTTCACGGGCAAAACGAAGACTTTAATGGGACACACCGACATGAACAACGTTTATGCCGCGTCTGCCGGAGAGACGCAGACGCAGACCTAAATACACAGAAGACAAATCACGGGACCGGCGTGCGGCGGCGCCACACGGGTGGAAACAATCGGAAAGCACAAGAAGTAACGAGGGGGGCGTGGCACACGAGTATGACTGTGTAACAGGAAACTAACAACTAAACTTTTAGTTGGTTATCATTGACAAATACCTAAACTAAAACCTACTGCAGCAGCACAGGTGAGCTCTGGTGGTTCGGGGTGCTCAGTTCCCGCCCACCCAGTGAACGATATATAACAACAAAATGATTGTGTCTGACAGGAATGTGTGTGTGTGGTTAGATCAGTCGGAGGAAATGTGCCATTGAGAGATAAACAGATTTTTCTTTCTCTTTGTTCATTTGGTGTTAGTAATGCTACAGGTCATTTAAAAACAAAAAACTGACCCACTCACAGTATGATTTCTGGCTCCGCTATTGTTACCAATTTTTATTTTAATTAAAATTAAAATGAACCTATAAACATAAGACATGAAAACTAAGCTGAAACGAAAACAAGACACTCCTACTCAAAATCAGCAAAAACAAAAATTTGTGGTGTCTGTTTTAGAGTATAAAAGCCTGCCCACAGCTCCGCATCACCACCATGTGGCCGTATCTGATGGAGTTTTACAGTGTTCAGCTTTGCCATTATTCATAACACATAGTGTGCTGTTTGTTTTCATTTCAGGCCCTCTTTCTTTTTAAAAACTGAAGCTCCCTGACTAGAGGTCCCCGACTTTGGAACTCCCTCCCCAGTGACACTTGTCCATCAGTCTCTGTCTCAGATTTCAAACACAAGTTAAAAATCTTTTTGTTTGCTCAAGCCTGACGTTCCTTATCCATAATGTGCTTTGTGGTTTTGTTACCTATTTACTTTATTTTACTTTATTCTATGTAGGCCTCTCTGAGATCCTGAAAAGTCGGCATGGGGTGGGGGGGGGGGGGGTCACCAACCGGAAGGGGGGGGTGTTTCCCTGTGTGGTGTGCATGAGCATGCTTCCCAACCTGACCTGAAATGACCTGCTGTATATACTGTATCTACAGTTGTTAATTAGGTAGCTATACATACTAATTTACAATAAACTATACAACAATGTTTTTCCCCAATGTGTTTGTATGTGGATAGAGCCCTGTCTGGGCCGTCATTCCCCGAGGCTCTCTTAGCTGGTGTAAGCAGCACATGCTCACCCCTCTTGTGGGTCTCGATGAGCTTCTCCTTATACATGGAAGGCAGCTTCTTACACAACTCCTGTGTGGATTCAACAACTACACGGCTCACTGCAGGCAGCTGCTCCGTCAGGCTGATGTACACGCCAGGGATACTGAAATCCAGGCTGCCTGCCTTCAACTGCAAGTACTCCTGCAACCACCAGAGGGAGCGAGGAGAAGCTTTTAATGCTCCCAGCAAATAATTTGTCAGGAAATAAGCAAGACTCAAACAACCAGAAAAAGTAACTTAATATGGTACCACTATATAAAATATAAAATTTTCCCAATATTTTTGTCAGTCTTGTCAGGGCTGATCTTCATGTTAAATGTCTATAACTTAGCATACATGATCTTGACCCAATGTCTGGACAAGCTTGGAAAAAACAAGCCAGCAGATATTTTAGAAAATTCTGATATGTTACTTTCAGTTTTATGTCAAACATTTCAATCATTATATGATTTTATCTTTGCTTAGTAGACTATGTCATTGATTTTCCCTGGCAAAGGACTCGGAAGGCCAGTTTTTTAGTTTTTGTTAATTATCTGACCAATAGGAGGATGGGCTCCCCCTTTGAGTCTTGTTCCGATAATGTAATGTGTTTGAGACAATGTAATATTGTGAAAATATGCTATATAAATATGCATTCTTTCTCTGCTGTGCATTGTCCTGGTTCTTTCTTCTGTCTTTCAGTCTTTTTGACCCCACCTGTATGAAGTCGATATCATTATTGTTCCTGCTCATCTTGTCTATCTGGGCCTGTATCTTCTTCAGATCAGTGCTCTTCTGGTCCAGGTGTAGCTGGATGCCCTCAGCTTGCCTTGTGGCCTTCCTCACGTCTTCCTCCAATGCTTCCTTCATCGCTCTGTGCGCCTCCATCACAGTGGCTGCCAGCTCCGAAAATTGCCCGCTGATCAGGTTGAAGACGTCGGCCACTGAACGCTAAGGTTGGGAAGATATGGTAGAGAAGATATGGTAGAGGTGGTCATGGAATGCAGGCACAGGATAGACTAAATTCAACTTGGGTTCGTATTTGGGACACCCCCTGAGATGGCTGCAGCAATGCAAGTGATCCACTTAACTGGATCTACGTGTCCTTCACTAGTCATGTGAAAATAATCACAATCACCAATGGCTGTACAGTACGTCTATAGTTTAAACCCCTGAAGGGGCTATACTGTTGTTTCTTCCAAGTATCCTATCTACAACACCTATTATTATAATATAGTACAGTGCTGTAAGGACCTGGAGGTCCAGCAGGCTAGACTGGGTGGACAACACAGCAGCACTCTACCAGAAAAGCCAGCACAAACTCAGGTCTTTTTTGCGTGTAGTAAGCTGCTGTGTATGCTTTATCATTCATGTGTTCCTGGCAAGCTGCAGTAATATTAACATCAACAAACATGAATGCCACAACATGTGAATTCAAGATTATTCCCTTCAGCTGAAATATTTTTTTTGTAAATTGCAATGGACACGCAAACAGGTATGCCACAAAAGAGAACTTCAATTGAGTCTGTATGGCCGGAACCCACATCAAACATAAACCATAATGAGGAACACTAAACTGCTAACTGTCTGCTCCTACCTGCCTCAACCCCAGGCGTTCCCCAGTATATATAGGGTAGTGCAGTGCCCACTACTTCTCCTTTCCCCCCACTACACAGGTACCCCCATTCCCGCTATCTCTGAAACCACCCAGAGATAGGCTGAAAAGGGCCAGGAGGTCTGCCTTATAATAAGCACCCCAAGTCCTCCAGCCGCTGCAATATCTTTGATGTAAATAGTTTTGATTTCCAACACAAAAGAGAATCTTTCATGTTATGAAACTGTCTTTCAGTTTCTCGTTGGTCGATATCTCCTGTTGGGGGGGGGGGGGTAGTTCAGACAGTTCATAAAACTGTAGTTTTATTAGTTTAGTTAAGGCACAATAACTCTGTTGCCAGTGAATATCATGTTAGAAAATACAATTTTAATGGGACTTCCGGTATAAACCGCACCCACATCTGGTCTGCATACAGATACAGAGAGAGATCATTTTGTTTGTAGAACAGATACAGAAACAGATAATGACATCGCTGTGCAGCTCTACTATCTCTTAGCACCTCTAGGTACTGGCTCATTCCACCATGTTGTGCTACTGGGAACCGTTCATCTTTGCTCTGTGTGCTTTGTAGACTAAGTTCCTCATGGCATTAATTAGGTTCACTTAATCTAACCAACTTCAACCATGGTTGTGCGTTGTGCATGTGCTCAGTAAGGGTGAGGCTGCAGTGTACCTTCAAGGACATGATGTTGTCCTGCAGCTTGATGATGGCATTCTCCACGGAAATTGCCACTTTCTCTACTTCTGCCTCTTTTTGCCGTAGCTCCTTCTGGACACATATGCCAACAGGCAAAAGGCAGGAGAGATCGCTCTTAGAGATGACGGGACACGCACAGACATGACACACCAAATTCCATCCTCTGAGAGGTGCTACATGTTATCAGAGGCATGCTGTCACTACTGGGCTTTTCTTCCCCAGGTAGCTTGCATACCATTCAAGGCTCTGCATGTTAACTGACCATGTGACTCAAAGATAAATATTTAGTTTCAGAATTTGTAGGCATGGTTTAGCTAATAACAAAGCTAGATTAAATGGATTCAATTTAGGAATCGAATCTCCAATAAAAAGCCAAGTGCTTTGAAAAGTAAAAGTTAAAATATTGTTAATTATATTTGGAAAGGTGCTTGGTGTATGCACATAATATTCGGCTCATCATTGTGAAAAGCTATCTTCATTTTTTACTTTCACTTTGCTGAATCCCCAAGCATGGGTCTGTGACTATATTTTCAGGCCTCACGTATCTTACCCAACTTTCAAAGGGGATTGCAGGTTTTGCTTTTCGTTAAAGAATTAATATGGTATCTGAATGATGACAGTGTAGCATGTTCCCCAACCATGGCCTCTGACAGCTATGATGTCCAGGAAACAGTGTTTGAAATATGGATGGGGGGGGTGGTCCGACACCCTGAAAGCCTCAAAAGTAAAATTTTAAGGGGGTGTCAAGATCGGTATTACACAACAATAGGGGGATGGGAACCCCCCCGAATATTGATGGGTATTTCACACACTGCAGGAACCATCCTGTTAATGGTTAATTGATGCTGGTTAATGACTTAAGTTTTTCCAGGAAGTTATTTCCTATAAAACCATTTAAATCAAAGGCATACGAGCCCTGGAACGTCATGCAATTCATGCAATTAGGTGTGTTTGGAAAGCCCCACACTCTCTGTGTGTTCTGGCCTTAAGCCTGGAAGGATGGCCCATCGTGGACATATAATGACTAAAAAATGACTGGATATTGGTGTAATCCAAGAAGTTATGAAACATGTAACCCTGGGATTCAGTTGCATTCCTACTTCTGCACAGTCTGTTCCACAGCTGTGGACACTGAGGGCCACTAGGTAAAATCTACTTCCCAATTACTGAACGCCAGGATATATGACTAGAATGTAGCATAAAAGAAAAAAGGAAACTGAGAATTTCCTGGAAATAAAGAGGGACTTATTCTACTGCATATTGTTTAGTAATTTACGTACATGGTATCAGTTTCTGGTCTAAAATGAGACCATTCCCATGAGTAAGGAAATGCTTCTGTAAATAAGCAGTTACAACTGGGACACACCTTTACTTAGGACTAATAACAGAAGAAAAACACAATAGTATTGTACAGCAATGAATAATACCTCCATCAGTCTCCCATAACTGCTTATCCAGTACAGGGTCACACTGAACAATAAATTATGGGATATAATTCTATTCCGCACAATAATGTTTACTTAACGGATTATTCTAGTAAAAACTGGCTTTTGACAGGTTTCTTGCTGTGATGCTTGTAATATTAAAGTCTGCCCTCTTTATTTCACCTCGGCGTGACTGCTGTGCTGCACGCATCCCTACCTCCATCTGCTTGCGCACCTCCCCCAGAGGTGCCACCTGGTGGCCCTGGTGATTCTCATCAGCGCATGCCCTGCACATGCAGCAGCGGTCCACGTGACAGAACAGCTCCAAGGGCCTGCCATGGCCCTCGCAGGCAGGGCCCTCAAAGTTGCACAGTGGTTCAACCAGACGGTGTTTCTGGAAGCGTGCGTTCTCCAGGTGAGGCCGCAGGTGCACCTGGCAGTAGGACACCTGGCAGGTAAGGCAGGACTTGAGCGCCCTCCGGGGGACCTCGATGCACGAGTCGCACCTCACCCCATCTGTCTCCAAGCTCCCTGCTTCACCTGCCTCCTCTTCCTTTTTGGACTCGGCTGAGCTTCGACGATCTGCTGAAGGGGAAGGTCTCCATTCTGCACTGTTGTCCCTTGCACTCTGGCAGGAGAGCCACTCCAGAGTTTTTTCACCACTTGAATCACCGTTCATATCTTCAGGATGTTTCTGGTTCTGCTGGTTCCTGAGCTGCAGGGACTCTTGCAGGCCGTCCTTCGATCGCATTGCTCCGGTGCCGTCGATTGCGATGGCCGGGCCTGAGAACTCTGCAGTGGTGTCTGCCATGACTCATACATACACGCACTCACTCTCGTGTTTGGCTGAGGTCTACACCAGGGAACCCGAGAATAAAAAAGTTCATCAGGCCACACCTCCAGCGTGCCTCTCGGAAGGGCCTCCCCTCTTCCCTCTTCTCCTGCCTTCAGCCCTGGGGCAGTGCAGGAGGAATGAGAAGACAGGAAAAGAACCCCGAAAATCCTATCGGCAGAAATGCTTTGTGTGTCTATTGTCTTACTGTATGTGTCCAGTGAAACTGGCTATTGCTTGGGGAGGGGCAGGTTTCCTCGGGGCTGGCGCGGCCCCCGCGTGGTGCGCGGTGGCCCGGGCTCCGGGCTCTATCCGTGCCTGCCGCCCCTGGCCGTGGGGCTCCTGGCTCGTGCTTGCTGGTGGGGGGTGCCCGGTGCCTCCCCCCTCTGCCTCCTTGGGTGGACGCACAGCCCTCCGGTGGTGGGGGGCTCGGGTGCCTGGCCGCTGGGGGCTGGCTGGGTCCATGATCGCTTGGGGCTCTCCTGGCCGTCGGGGGGACCCCGGGGTGGTGGTGTTGTGGCCTCGCACACTGATTGGGATTCATTCCATGTCAATCTGCACACTCATACATATACTCACAGCACATGTACATATGCGCGCAGATGCATACACGAGCTTTCGCATCCACACACATACACATGGGCGCGCGTGTGTGCACATGCACGCACACACGCACACACAAGAGAGCTTTGGGCTTTCTAGCCCTATCTTATCCTTCTTTCTCCTTGTCTGGGTGGGTGTGTGTGTGTGTGTGTGTGCACGGCTTCCAGTCTCTCTCCTCAGATACAGGTGCAGCAACATCCAGACCGTGTTCCTGGTGGTCTGCGTATGTGTTTTCTTTTTCCATGGTATTAACAAATTTAATACCAGAAGCAGCTGCTAGCACAAGCGCTCTCCCTGTCATCATGGTAACATTGGTTTATTTGTATTTATACTTTTTGTTTGTGCAACTGGATCTTATTTTTCAGATACAGCAGCTGGTGTGATGATACAATATCCATCAATCCACCAAGATGCAGAAACTGTCCTTTTGTTATTTCCTGTTTTTTCTTGTCATGTATTACTCTTCTTTCCCCGTCTCTCTTTCTGTCTGACCTCCCATCTAAAATTATTTATTTATTTATTTTTGTATTTTTCCTCTTCTGTCTCCTCTCTCTTCTTCCTCTCAATCTCCTCTACTTCAGCTAACTTTCCCTGTCAGTTCCGGGTTTGTGGCCCAGTCATCTAAAATGGTCAATAAACAGTATACCTCAAGTAACAAGAGGAGCTTAATCCGAAGCTCCATTTGACAAAATAAAAGTGTTGGCACAATAAAGCACCCAGATCAACATCCTGCTTGCTAAACTGCCGGACACGACAAGGTAAAAAAGGAAAAAAAAAGAAACTGGCTATTGCTGACCTGTAGTCGCATATTTGCGTGTCAGATAGCAATACTGAGCCCTGATTACACTGACATGTTCAGGCAGATCCCAGCATGCTGGAAGATTGTTCAAGGTGTCCTGTCTGTGGTTGCCCAGCTGTGGATTGGGAGCAGTAGAACATTTTTTTTGGCTTCACATTAATTGTGTAAATACATTCTTCCCCTCCATCCCCGGGAGCATATATCTCGGTGAAGAGGGTCTAACCTGAGAGAGTTTGTAATGCTCCTGGAGCGTGTCTGCTGTGCCTGAAGAAGTGGCCTCCTGCAAGATGAGCTTCATTTTTGTACGACTGCCATGTATATTTCCCTACACTTGCCTGGTCTTGTAGCATAACTTAATAGTCTTTTTTTCATTTTTCATGGGCTGTGTAATTCAGACAACAGAATGCCTCATTCTTGGAAACACATGTCTTGCAGAACATGGAAAGGGCGGGGGCAGAATGTGGAGGTGGGAGGGGAAGCAGAGGCAGGAGCTGTGATTAAACAGACAAACACTCAACTCTATGTTAAGTATAAGGTAGGTATGGGTGGGAAAGCCATCACCTTAAATACCCACAGAGCATGATACCCTTCAGTGGCTGCTGGTTCTTAGACTCCCATGTTTTCTGGAACGTTCTTGATATCAGGTAACCAGAGAAGATGTCGCCACAGGAAACAGGCCCTGCCCCCTCCCTGCTGGCCCCTGCTGGTGTGTGTTTCAAGCCTGCAATGGGACTCAAGGCCTTGTAGCCAGGGAGGGACACCTAAGCCCCTCTGGAGGGCGTGGCCTGAGGGGTGGCCTGGACTGAGGGGTGGGGCATCCAGCCGCAAAGGCAGTGGTGCTTACTGGATCTGACCTAGTCCCACTGGCTGGTAAAACAGCCCCATTATGCATAATGACACATGTGGGACGAGCTCACTGACATCTGCAGTAAATGTATATGGAGACTTTATCTCCCATTAATCAAATTATCCAAGGCTACAGTTACAGCTGCATGGACGCAGAGGTACGTATACATAATGGGGCAGCGTGATGGATGATAGTGGGGGGGTGCTGCAGGGCAGGCTGCATGCCTGCAGGAAGGGAGAGTATGGCCGAGGATGGGCCACTCCCCCACCAGCTGCTCTTTCAGGGGGGCCTTTGGCTGTGATATGTTCGAGACCATCTGTTTCGAGATCAAGACAAGATCAAGACTCATCCAACGCAAGATCAAGTCAAGACCAAGATCCATCCCAACCAAGACCAAGACAAGATCAAGACTTTTAATTCACTATCAGAATTTACACCCGTATTGGGGCTATATTTTCATTTATGTAATTCCAAATGACACTATTATTGTAACATGTTTAATGTTCACATACTCTAAACAATAATGCAGATATAAAAAACACACAATATAATGAAATCAAGGGCCTTCAAGGGCCGGCATGGAGGACTGATGGATTCATTGTTGGACTTTGGCCTGCTCCCAAGTCCTCATTCTGAGCAA
>JABFEA020000048.1:8406422-8421169 GCA_019775915.2 Cyphomyrus plagiostoma
CCCCCCCCCCCCCCCCCCCCCCCCCCCCCCCCCCCCCCCCCCCCCCCCCCCATTTCGTCAATCACACACTACATGCAGGTGGCTTATTTTCTGGGGGATACTTCATATTAAGTAATTGCTAGTTTAGGTTACAGCAAGTTATGTGGAGCTATTATATGAATGTACCTTATTTAATGAATTTAGGTCTATATCATAACATTACGGAGCAGCAAAATATCATGGGTGTGAAGTATGTAACTTAAGGTTACCTTTTTATATTATGGAAACCTTCCCAGCGTCTGTCACGTTCGTTTTTAAAGGGCCTGTTTGCTTAATAACTCTTCCCAGCAGCCCCTGTGCCCTCTGAAGCTGTATTATACCTCCAAGCCAGCTGGAAGATGTAGTACATTTTAAGTAGCGCTGCTACAAGAGGACAGCGCAGGAAAATTAATTTCGACATTGCGAGGGGAAAGAAGTATATTTGCATATCAATTCAGATAATATGTTTTGTGGAATTTCGAGACTTATGGCCCAAACCAAGGCAAGATCAAAACAAAATGGGCTCAAGGCTGAGACGAGGCTGAGGTTAGGTTCAATTCAAATAACTTTTATATAGCGATGTTGCTTATTTATATAACTTTTATATATTGTGTTGCATAAAACATCAGGTTGAGCCAAGAATGGATCTCAAGAAGTACAACTTTGGCCTTTGGACCAACCCTATTAGCTCAGGGGCTTCTCTTCTGACCTGTCGTTACCCTCATAATGGACATCTCAGGGCCTGGAGGCCCTCTGCTTAGGAATGGCATGTGGCTCAGTGAGTTAATCAACCTTATTACTTTGTTTAGGCCTGCAATTAGTCTGTTACACATATCTTGGGTCACTCTCTTCTTCCAAAATAACTCTTGGACACGCTGCTGCTTTGTACCTGGCTTGGCCTCCTTGCAGATTAAATCTTTCATCATGTGCCAAACAAGCAGAACGGACTTCAAATCTGTTTAATTTTCATATACCACACTGTCCCTCATTGCTTGACAATTTCAGTCTTATTACTTTACTTATTACTTTGTTTAGGCCTGTAATTATTGTATTGCACACATCTTGCGTCCGCCTCATCTCCAAAGGGGGAAGTAAAATAAAATTCTAATTTCATCAATAAACTGACTAAAAACACATTTTGCTAGTTTTAGGCCATCTTTGCTTCACAACAGAAGCAATTTCTTAACTTTCACAGGCCATTTATTGCAGTATAGTCAGTTTATTAATGAAATTGGAATTTTGTCAAAATATAAGAAAATTATACTTGCTTAGATTTTCATTTTTTGCAGTGGAGTTACAATACCTGATTTCAGGTATCTCACCTGATTTCAGGTAAGTCACTTCAGCTTTCATAATCACTGCTCTCTCTGGTGGATGGATAAATCATTGCAAGTACTTTACACACAGAGAGTTAAGGGGCGGATCGTGCCAGCCCCCATGTTCATTACATCATCGTGGGGGATCTCATTACAGTCAAGGACCCAGCAGGTACCTGTCATGGACCAGCCAAGGACCAGGCAAGGCCCTATCATGGAAACAGGGGGAAATTCAAGTGGCTACATCTGTAGCTTGCTGTACCTGTGATTGGAAGGTTGTTCATTAAAACCCCTGGGTTACATAAGAAATTTACAAACGAGAGGAGGCCATTCGACCCATCAAGCTTGTTCGGGGAGAACTTAACTAATAGCTCAGAATTGTTAAAATCTTATCTAGCTCTGATTAAAAGAAACCCAAGGTTTTAGCTTGTGCTACACTAACAGGAAGACTATTCCAGATTCCAAGTGCTTTCTCAAATTCATTTTAAAATGGTCTCCCGCTAATTTCCTTTTATGGCCATGAGTTCTAGTATTTAAACTAATATTGAAATAGCCATTTGGCTGAACAGGAGGGGGAGGGGTTGGGGGTGTGTTTGTAAGTGTCAGTCAGTGTGTAAAGACACTGAAGCGAAGAGTAATAATGGACGGATAAGGAACTCTAGGACCTAAAGAACAATACTGCAAACAGTATTGGATCGATAAATGTGACATCTTTAATAAAGTCTGCTCATTAAGGATAGTCTTCATTATAAAACAAAAGATCAAGATATCATGTTGACCTTCTAAATGATCATCATATATATATATTACAAAAAGACACTGCTTGCAAAAAGGGTTTACACAATGCCGAACTACACAGAAAACAGTATATCAAACTGCCTACATTGTTCAATAACCGACAGCAGGGGGAGGTATAGAGCTTTATAGGTGTCCCAGAATGTAGTAAAGGGACTACATGTTATGCATTCTGAAGTCGTTTTAAACAATCCTGACACAAGAGGAGCCGAGAAGATGCAACCATTTCCAGGAAATGACCCAGGACAGAAACTCATACATACAGCGAGAAGACACTCAGAAACATGTTATGGTAGAGCACAGGCAGGACATAAGAGGCAGAATATCACTCTTGCAGGGACTGTCCTTAGAAAGGTTTTTAATAAAATCTTTACAAAACACAAGGCATCTCAGCCAGGTCCCTGTAAAATGGGACTTGATCCATCCGATCTCACAACTTTCATTTTTGTGAAAGTTACAGCAAAGGCTTCATTGTGCTTTCTCAAGCAATACACCTGGACAGCATGTAAACTATGGTCATGAGCTGCAAGCCTTGGACTTTAGTGTGAGGATGTCAGCATTTGGTCAAAATGGGGTTTGGCGAGATTCTATGTGTAAGAAAAGGGTGAGTGTCATTCCAGGGATCCATACCCCTTAGCGACACAGTGACAGGAGTTAATGAGCCAGCCACCATCCCCCAGGTGACACTGTACCACGGAGGTTTGACCTGAGGTCAATGTCTGTAAACATCTTATAGCAACACAGCTGACACGTCACACATCTGGTCAGGCAGCTTGGTGGATAAATGAAAATGCGAAAATAAAAGGTTTACATTTACATAAATCTACAAACACACTGAAATACCCAGTGTTAGATGCTTCCTGAAACACAGGCACAATGAGGATTGTATCCATACCCCACAGGGGCAAATATACTGAGGCGATATTCATGCAGCGGTGAGAAGAATGCCCCCCATCTCCACGATGTGCTTCTTCAGTCCATCTGGCGTAGTCCAGGGTGTCACGCTTCAGTCTGGCTCGCTACATTCCTCCATGCGCCCCAACCCCCCCTTCTGCCGCTGGCTGGACAGGCGCCAGCACAAGCAACACACAGCGCAGCCCGTGGCCTCACCCTTGGCAGCGGCGCTCGTCCCATACGGCCAAATCGTGCTATTTATCTGAGTTTATCTGAAACTCAAACAGCACAATCATCTCAGTGGAAAATCTGATTTATATCAGGATTACCATCAGTCATTTATTGCTTAGAAGACAGTCTTTACCAAGACAAACTGCACCTTTATATATCTATATATCCTGCAATATTTTACTAAAGTAATTCAATGAAATTTCCACTAGGAATGCAGTGACCTTAAGTACCTTTGAGACTACAACAGTTAATCTTTCTCTTGGGACCCAGAACCTTAAACCCCAGAGGACATCTAGTCAGATGCACTGTAAACTGTCCCTCCCATCCACCAGGTATCTCTACCCAACAATATAAGGGGCTCATATTAAAAGCATCTGATATTTCCCATGAGAACCTCCCCACCCACTGGTGACAGTATTGTCTCTTTTTTTTATTCATCTATCCCATGCTGTTATCCAGACAGTGTTTTTTATTTTCATTCACTCAGTGAAACCTGTACTCTCGTATTCCTGTGACATACCAAAAGAGGCCTGAAGGGTAGCTGGGGATACAGGGTGGGGGTTAGATGTCAAGGGGCACATCTTTGGAATCAGGCAAGAATAGGAAACGATCCTCTGGAACAATTGATGGGAAGACTGTGACGTCAAAATGGGGCTGGAGTGAGCAGTTAGGTTTTTCTGCTCCAAGATTACAGTCCATGCAAGCCCTCTGAAGGCTACACCAACAATTTCAGTTAAAATTTGGTATTTCACTTGCTGTTAGCATAGCCACTGATAATAGGATGATGGCTATGATATTTCAATAACCAACCCTAATAGAACTTGTTCAAATCAGAAAGTGGTTAAGAGAAAAAAACAGTTTCCCCATCTACCCCTGAAGCACCTCAGTGCAGAGGCTCTACTCACAGCTCAGTGTCCTCCATCACATCGGGGTCCTCTATAGTCTCTGCACGTCGCTTACAAGCATCCAGGATCTTCTTGCGGGGCCCTAGGGGGATGTGGATGCTCTTGAGGTCATGGTCAGAGCAAAGCAGTAGTGCCTCCAGGTCGATCTTTTCCCGACGGAACACTGGGATAAACTCATTCATGGTCAGGGAGGCCAAGAAGACCTCCAAGGGTGTGGTCTCTGGCTCATCGTCATCCAGGCCAAGCTCCATCTCTTCCCAGGGTAGCTCCTGCAGATTGCGCTCCTGCAGGCTGCCGGCGCTGCCGATGCTGTCGTCTAGGCTTGGTGAGCGGAGCAGTCGGCTGCGCAGGTGCACATCAGCTGCCCGTCGCGGCACACTGCCCTCATCCCGGGAGCCAATGTCGAACAGGCCACTGCTCACATAATTCCGTCGAAAAACCATGGTTCCCAGGCCGGGTCGGTTGAAGAGTGAGTCGCGACCAGAATCCGCACTGACCTCCGAGTAGGCGGCATCCACAGCATGAAGGCCCGGCTCGCTGATGGCACGGGAGATGGCATCGTCATTGCTAGGGAACATGTCACGGACGTTGCGCCGCAGGCGGTCTTTGGGGCCAGCATAGGTGCCCTGCTTCACAAACATGACATCGTTTCCCAGCTGCAGGCCCGATAATGAGCGCACACTCTTCCGTCCATCTTCGTAGATCTTGAAGGTTCCATCCCCCTGTTTCTTCTTCTGCAGCTTCTTCTGGATCTTAGTTTTGCCTCTGGTCGTAGCATGGAGGGTGGCCTGTGGACAGAGTGCAAAGTCAACATGCTGTTATTTCAGATATTGTTGTGCCTAGTAAATATCGCAACCCAAATTGATCTACATAGCGTGAAATTTGAATCCATACATCTGAGCATCTAATGAGTCTAGTTTAAAGGCTGGGGGGTTTAGCCTTCACATACCTGGGAGTATGGCACACTGTTGGCAGAGGTGCCCAGCTGCTGTAGTTTGCGGCTCAGAGTGCTGCTGGCATAGCTGGAGAAACTCATGGCATCCGAGATGGAGGCCTCTGACTCGCCCTTGAGGAACTTGCGCTCCATGCGCCGGTGGTGTTTTCTCTGGATCTTCACGCACTCCTTGATGCGGCGCTCGGCCTCGCGAAAGGCACGATCTTTCAGTTTGCTCACCAACTTGGGGTTGAGTGCCGTCTGCTTGGCAGCGATGGAATCTAAGTAGCGCACGCAGTCCATGTGGCTCTTCATGGCCGCCATGTCCAATGGCGTGTGGTAGTCATTGTCCAAGCACCACACATTGGCACCGAATGACACCAAGAAGGAGAGGCAGTTGAGGTGCCCATTGGCTGCAGCCAGGTGGAGTGGGGTATTCCCCCAGATGTCACACTTGTCCGGGTCACCCCTGCAGGAGGAATACAGGGGGCAGGAGTACCATGTAAAGACCACAGGAATGAGCTATGTGGGAGATGGGGGCAGAGGACATCTGATCTCCCAAAATCAATTGCATGAGCAGCATATAAACACAAATGTTTTCCATGGGTTTCTCCTGTATTACAAGACCATCTCCCAGCTTCCTCCCATTTTTCCTGGGTTTCTCCCATATTTCAACACCATCTCCTGTAGCCCTCCCGTCTTCTTGTTTCTCCCCAGAAACCTCCATAATTTTCATAGCCCTCAAAGTTTTATTTTGAATAATCATCATACACAGATCCATAACTTGTGTATGTCTGTCTGATGTTACTGTATAAAATACCATCTAAACACGTAATCCACACACTTTACATAATTTCAACTCATCACCGCAACCTGGCCACCCACAACCTGATTCAAGGGGTGTACACAGACGCTTTCTGCGCAGGCCGGCAGGCCAGATGAATACTGAATGAACTAGCTAGCTAACTTAGCAGGTCTCAAAATGTCAGGACATGACAGTGCAGCGTTCCATTGAAAATACCAAATACACCTAAACCGATGTTAGTATTTTGTCATTGCATAAACTTACTTTTTTTTTTGTTTGTTTGCTTGCTTGTCCATCCCCAGCCAAAAAAAACTCCTGTATTTTGAAATCCAATATTGTCAGCTAGCGGCCTTTCACCATTTCATGCCCTGATTACTCTCACAAAGCCACTGGCAGGGGGCATGAGTAGTTTCCTACATCTTTTTCCAAGTGGGTAATAACATCATTAAGGAACATCCTCATTATCTGCAAGGCTATACAAAAAGAATAAAGATCTGACAATCATGCACACACTCATTCAAATTATGAGAGTTGTATCCAATCTCAGATAAGATCAATGGTGTTTTACCACTCTCCAGGAGAGGGTGATGTTAGTTACTGTCATGGAAAGCGAGTGATACGTGGCTAAGGAAATGCATGGGTAATAAATAGGGATCTTAAGCTGCTCTACTGCTACACTAGCTTTACAGCACCTGAGTAAACTACTGGCAGTTAACCGTTTAAAATTAATGACACACATGAGCAAAAAACATTGCTGTATTTTACAATCAAAATGAAAACAACACATCACAAAGTACACATCTGTTTCACAAAGGGAGATGACAGAGGGAAATTACCCAGACAACTCTGGAAACGATCACCAGGCCCATAACATGCAGAGCTCCACAGAGGCCACGCCTATTATCTTTCATGATGTTCTCACTACAGTCTGATTAGATGTTGCTCAGTGAGGAATGTATAATTGATCTCTCAGACTCCTTAAGGCACAGAAAAAAGAGTAATATGTGTATGTCACACAGGCATCAAGCTCCCTCCGACCTGCCCAAACTAACAGTGTCACCAGGAGGCCTCTGTGTATCACCTTTCAGGGCACCCCGACAGAATGTCACATGACCCTAGAAGTGGCGGTCGTCACGTGTGGCATGGAAGCGTGACAGGGCTGCAGCTCCCCCCGCTCATTGATCACGTTCATATACAGCCTGTTAAACGTGACACTCTTACTATGGCTTTACAGCTGAGAGACGTCGATAAAGATCTGTAGACCTCATATATTTAGTCAGCATCAAAGACCATTATATTTTCACCCACATAGATTTATCAGTAAGTAAAATAATAAAGTTATTATAATAACATTACGACTAACAAATACAGATAACAATGGATTCCAATGAACCTTTATCCTATCCAGAGTGGCCACTGTCTCATGCCCGTGCTTCCTGGAACAGGCTCCAACCTCACAGTGAACCGTACTGGATAATGCTTAAAATTAGCTTTTTTTTGTAATTTTGACAGCCACAGACACAGAGCACATGTGTTTTACTGCCTCATCATCTGAATTGCTCTATAAATGTCCCCCGTTCATCTACTTCACCCACTCGTGGGAAGGCTACACATAAGCAAGGTGCAGGTTAGGCCACCTGCACCCCTCAGCTGGGGCTAAATGTGTTTGGTGTTACGTCCAGCGACGTAACGCTCCTCCCGTGTGCCACGCCCACCTTGTTTACTTCCTGTGATTGCCTATTGTGTCCACCTGTGGGGCGTTGCCGCACGCCTGTCTCGTGCCTTGTTTTGTGCATTTAGGTCTGCGTCTTTCCGGCAGACGCGGCATAAACGTTGTTCATGTCGGTGTTTTGTGCAAATAAACCCACGTTTCCCCGTTCGCCTGTCTGGACCTTCCTTCCGTTTGCCGCCTGCCAGCACCGCGCACCGCAACATTTGGGGTGTCTTCAAAAGGAAGCACGTCTAAGGGGCATCGCCATGTGACATGCAGCTGCAGAGCAGCTGGGTGGTGCCCCTGCCTGGCCTGGCAGAAGGCTGAGAGCGCGAGCATAAACATTTCACGGGCTTGCTGTGAAGCAGAGCTGCGTATTACCAGAAATGGGTGGGGTTAACCCTGTGTGATACAGTGTAGAAATTCACCAGGCAGTGAAAATATTGATAAAAAATGAAGGACGTGTTTTTATCCACCAATGCCCTGTAAGGCCATCCCTAACAAGTAGGGGTGTATCGATTCTCCAAATCCATGACTGGGTTCAGACCACAATTCTTGAACCACAGTTCAGTTCATACCTCAGTGTTTGTTTTTTTTTTGGGGGGGAGGGGGGTGAAAAAGAAAAAAAATATTTTTTTCTATTTTATTAATCACGAACAATTTGGAACATTAAAGCGGGTTAATACCCATCTTCAGATAATGAAACTAGCCTAGCTTTTACTGCACGCATGATCACTCAGTCATGTATGGAATAACGTAGTTGGGAAACAATAAAATAGGTGCAATGTGTAATATTTACCAAATGTACAGCTTGCCCTAATTAAACAGAATCGTGATTTACGTACGCTGTAGTGTAAGTTGTGAAATGAAAAATGAGTACTGTAACAATAATGTAATGGCAACTGAACAGGTTTCAGCAGTGGCAGTGACATGACATCACTTCCTTATGATCTTAGTGTTGCCAAATGAGACCCGCCCCAATTATCACATTTTGCTAGCAATGTCTGTATTCATTTATATTTGATTTACTCAACATACGTTTATGAGAATGCGGAGTCCGACAGTGAGGTTAAGGGGTTTGCTCAAGGGTTCAATGGTGAAATGACTCTGCCGACTATAGAATCTGATGTGAAGACCTTCCCGATCGTGGGCACCATGCTCTAACCCACCAAGCCACATTCCACCCCTCATTAACCCAATAATCAACACTGGGGCATCTTTTGTTCTTTTCCTTTTATGCCTCACAAAAGATGAAACCCCATAAAACACAAAGTGAACAGATACCTAATAAAATGATAACACTTTACTCGAAGGGGCACAAAACTTATTAGTAACTTAGTTACTACTGAAGTATAAATCATTAATCACAGTTGCTACTTGAAATGTGTCACGATTCATTAATAATGAACAAACATGAGATTTCATTTATGTTATTCATTACTTGTTCCTTCAATAGTTCCTTAAGTAGTTCGCAAAGTGTATAGAATTAACAAATATAGTAACATATAGTAACTGCTTGAGTTAAAAGATGTGTCCATCACAATTTATTAATAATGAACAAACATAAGATCAGTATGTAACTAAGACTTATTCAATTGATGACATTTTACCCATGTGGCAGAAATAATTTTGTATTATAGTCTTATATATAAACTAACACTTTTTTGCCTTGTTGTAATCATTTCACATTGAATTGCAATCACATTATTGCAATTCCTGCTTCACTGCAGCTTAAATAAACAATCTTTCGAAAGCGATAACTCTTATCTGTTTGCAAATATCATTCATAGGCGTACACTTATACAGCACCTTCAGGCCTCACTCTGTGTGGATTTACTTCCTGAGGTGTCTGTTTCAGCTCACGTCAATTTGCAAATGTCAAAAGGGTGCAATAAATATGGGAGAGCAAGGGCATGATCGATATGGAGCCAGTGGAAGGGGGCCTCACATTGCCCCCCCATCTTTCACAGTGACCTTTCAACCTCCTGTCTGTCATTCCTCAAATTACAATTGCTTAATTGCCTCTTGCCCTATTGCTCCACCAATAAACCTGTCAGCCAGGCCATCCCATCATTGTGGCTAGTCTCATCGTCGAGGGCAACGGTGGCCATTAACGTTATTATACCACACCACGAAATGAAACAGCTCGCCACTGCCTTTCCAGATGGGGTGTGTAGAATTCAGGGGCATCTTGGGGCAGGGAGGAGGCTTTGTTTCTGGTTACGCTTACATTAGGCAGGGTGACCCCTGATGACCATGCCAGGTCCAGCTTGACTTAGAATGAGAGATCAGAAAACATCTGAAACATCCTCAAAATCACAGCAGCATGCAACCGAGCACAGTGACCTCATCTCACCAGGCTGCAGTGTTCTTTGGCATTGACTAGGAGCTTAAAGTCCAAAACTCACCTGCACCAATTCTACACGGGTTAATATCTGCATCCTTCGCCCCAGTGCTTGGCTAGTGGCAAATCTGAAATTGAGGTCAGTGGGTTGCACTGAGAGGCAGCCCATTGTGTCAGACTGTTTCCCTGCTAATAAAGGGGTGATATTGCCCCTTATAAAATGGCTCTTACATAAAGCAAACACCACGCTGTTTTTCCTGCACAAAGGACACACACAATGAGGCAAAAACAACCTCATTAGAAGCAGGAATCTAATCAGGGTCCTGTCAATTAAAATCAACAGCTGAATACTAGACTACAACAGACTATTAGTTAGGAACGTTTGAGGAACATGTTGTGTTCCTCAAAATGGAGCAGATATAAATAAAAATATAAATGTAAATATAAATATATTGCTTTACCCAACAAATCTGACAAAGACTAGAATGGATGGATGGATGGATGGATGAATGGATGGATGGCATCACTGCTAAATTTGACTTCCACAATGTGTATGATTAAAACTGATTTCCGAAACAACAAAAGATTTCAAAACTACAAGCACTCTGTCCACCAATGCCATGGGCACTGCATCACATTACATTTAAGGCAAAGTAACAATACCACTTTAATGGGTCTATAGAGGAAACTGCCACTTAATGTTCTGTATGTCTGGCTGTGGCTCCTCCTGAAAAAGAACAAAAATGCAGCATTCCTGTAATTTCCGGTTAGAAGGACCTGAAGTCAATCACCCAAAGGACAGCTAAATGATATGGGACATTGTAGGGGGTCAAAAGTCTCTGATAAACAGCAAGCAGTCAAGCACAATTACAAACTGTACCATTAATGAAAAACACTGCAAGATGGCCTGGTGTGTATACGGCTCTCACTGCAAGATGGCCTGGTGTGTATACGGCTCTCACTGCAAGATGGCCTGGTGTGTATTCGGCTCTCACTGCAAGATGGCCTGGTGTGTATACGGCTCTCACTGCAAGATGGCCTGGTGTGTATACGGCTCTCACTGCAAGATCACCTGGTCTGTATACGGCTCTCACTGCAAGATCGCCTGGTGTGTATACGGCTCTCACCTATGTGAGCATCTGTGGCCGAGGCTGAAGACCATCAAGGAGGAAAATGTCATCAGCGAGGTAAAGAATGCAAGGTCAAGGGTAATTTAAAAGAGAATTGCCTTGGAAATACGATTTATGAAGGCCCAATTTCATATGACAGGGGACTCATGGGAATGACCAGCTATCTCTCACTCTCTCATGGCCATCCTCACATGAGCACTGAAGCATGCACGGGCTGTCGTGCTGACCTGACAGGAAAAGATTTGCAACGTAACTATCGCTGACGCCCGATATACGTGATAATAAAATGGCGAAAGAATCAGATATACGGCTCTTGAAAAAAGTAAAAGACCACAGTAAAATTTTCAGTTTTACTCAGTTCTCAATTTATGGGTGTGTGTCTTTGTAAAATGTATTTTTTTTTTGCAAACTCCAGCCTGGCTTTCCCCTACTTCTCACTGATGAAAGGCTTCTTCCTTGCTTTATGGCTCTTCAGTCCTGCTTCCAACTATCCTAGCAGTGCACGTCACATCACTTTTTGTTTCCCATTGTTTTTGAAGGTCACTTGAGGTCATCCTCCAATTTATGACAATCTCTGACATTGGAAAGTTGCTTCTGCCCTCTACCTGGCTGGTTATTGGCCATTGCCAGTGTCTCCTGCTTCTATACTGCTGTCTCAAAAAACTTAGAGCCTGGAAGCAGCCTGCTGTGCAGTGTAGCTTTCTGCCAGCAGAACCAGGACTTATAAATGCAAATTTTAAAACAATATAGAGTGGTCTCATAATTTTTTTCCAGAGCTGTATTATAATAATTTTCTTAGGGGCAATCCTCTCATACCAACAAGCAATACGTATCCAAATGCACAGGTTCAGCAGTAAATACACACTGTAACAAAATGCTGTGGAAAAACAGTGAAATTATTACAGTAACATACTGTTTTTCAGTAAGACAGTATAATACTGTAGAAAAAAGCATTTTGAGCAAAATAACCTATAGAATTTGCTCAAATAAAATGAGGTAACAATTTGCAGTTGCTTTTTGTGGTAAATTTTAATAATTTCTTATGAGTGGTGTAACCTCATCAACATTTGATGCAAAGTAGTACCAGGCTTTACTCGCAATCCCATACAGATGTGACTATCCTGCTGGGTCTGGGCACAAACTGGCAACCTTCTGACCACAGGACAAGACTCTTAGTCTGCTGAGCCACATGTTGTCATCAGACACATGCTACCCCCATAAAAAAACCTGGTCTATAGTCAATGGTGCAACATTTCACTGTTATTTTAATGGTGCACTGAAAAACAATGCTGTGTAGAATTTATTTAAAAAAAATCTTTGTAAGTTTTTGCACAAGCTTTTTCTAAGTAAGTTTAACTGAGTACTAATTAGTAAAAGTCACTTAATTTTAAGCCTTAAGAATCACATGATAAATTTAAGGAAATATAATAATTACCTTTTGGTCTTGCGGAACATTTACTTTGTTGTATATCTTAAATAAAACCTGAATAAATTTTCTCCATCCATCTACCTCCCTACACTAAAACGTATTGTTGGATGTTATTAATTTTATTAAGACAAGTCCTTACATGAAATTAATTTATCTAAGAACAGTTATGAATTTTATGTTCATAGTTCGATTTTATGTTATATAAACTAATTTAAGTAGTTTGCAATTATCTTTTTATTATAATTATTTCAACAGCACCCATGTTCAATCTACTTAAATGCAGTGTTGCACAAGTTCCAAAAGTAATCCATTACAGACTGATGAGAAGTCCAGAAAATACAAATCCAAACAAAGAATTTGTTTCAACCAAACAGATAAGTATTGTGATTCTTTATGCTATTATAACAGTGACATACTGTACTGTAAAGCAGATTACAGTGGATGAACTGTAAAATTAACAATTAACTACGGGCAACTCTGCTGCCAGTAGTTTACTGTTAATTTACGTGACAATTTTTACAGTGATACTGCAAAAATAAATGCACATTTCATTGTATGAATAGTGAAGGAGATACTGAGACTGGGGTTAGTTTCTTCGCTTGCAGGGGAAATCGGGGATAAGTACCTCCAGCCAGGCCCTGACCTTTTGCTTCAATTTAATCCGTACCATGATAAGTCTAGTGTAACAGTCACGGGTAATATAACGATAAATCTCCAGAAAGCACGGTACTGAAATCTCAGCAGAGCCTTCAAACGCCACCCGGGTTGTAAAAAATATTCCTTGTATTGTTGTTTATATTTGTTTATGTAACGTCATGAATAATTTAAACTGATAATTGTGTCATTTAGATAAAGGACCATAGAGACAATGTCAAAATGTAATATCACCTTCTCCGTGTTTGCAATTTTCATTGCTATGCCGACTGCGCCTGCTAAAGGCGCGTCTACCGACGACAGTTTTCCATGCGTAGTGGGATCCGGTGGGTATACGCGTGTCCTGTTTTGCGCGTAACCGTGACCGCAGGGCATGCCTGTTAACGCGCACAGTTTGTCAAACACACAAACCACGGTGAGAGACAGGGGAATGCGCAGGCAGTCATACACGTTCTCCCGGCTCTAATGGGAGCTCCAGAAGGGTGATTAAGAACGAGCGTAATATCACTTAAACTTCCATGCTGTGACACCGTTTGATATGTTTGGGTATTTTATAATCTCCCTCCGAAAAGCCTCAGAGCAAAAAAAAAAAAAGAAAAGAAAAGAAAAAATGGCAACTGCAGCAGGAATGTAACCCTATGGCGAAGAGTGCGCGAGGCACAAAAATGCAGATGTACAATAAATGTCAAAAGCATAATAAGACACACCTTTTAATACAGCGTCTGGCATAACATGATATTCTTAAAGGCATTAAGTTAAGCCGCGATCGTATTTGGTGATCCTCACTAAAGGTCGCGGTGACGCACAGCAGGTTCCAAACCCACCGCCCCCCGATCACCTCTAACCCCCCCAAAGGCGAAAGTTTTTGCTCCACGTCAGATTACCAACCGTGAACACCTGACACACTCACCCCCTGCCCACTATAAGACGCAGAGCCTCTAGGTTTCCGTGGTAAGCGGCCCATAGCGTAGGTGTCATGCCATCTTCGTCGGGAGCGTTCAGGTCCTTCCGTGTCGCCTCCTTCAGTAAGTCCAAATACCCGTCCCGGGCCGCCCTGTGGTACCTGTCGCTCATTGTGCCTGGCGAACTTCTCCCCCTTACAGTCGACCATCTGGCACTAAGGGGAATCAGGAGAGCTAGCCCCCCATCTAAGAAGGATCGACCGGCTTAAAACGCGGTGAGGTGCCGACCAGTCTCTATGGTCACCCGGACGCCCCTAAATGGGGAGTGGTTTCGATGAAGGGATACCCCACAGCATCCCCCGGGTCCTAACAGGCGCGTTAATGTTCCCCGTTATTCCATTTTCATGCAACCCTGCCACCCAGTTATTACCTGTATGCATGAAGGCTATTTGCAGCAAAACACTATTCAAAATAATGAAAACACATAGGCTTTATATTAACTTTTTAAAAGTATTGTATAATTTTGACAATTTAATTGTTTCACGGATGAAAAATAAATACATATAAATATGAAAATACTGAGAAGAGACGTAAACAGCTGTAATTCATGTCAGTCAACTGAATAAAGCAATGTCTTTTTTTCTGCCTAGAATGCACTGACTTATGATTTACTTAGTGT